>CABFVX010010657.1:0-13281 GCA_902151425.1 Timema shepardi | reverse complement strand
CGAATCCCAGCTGGTTGGAAATGTTGTAGCTCTCAATTGACTCGAAAGCGGGCTGGCTACTCCAATTTGAGATGATGCGCTCGTAAAAAAAAAGACCAAAACAAAACCGTCTCTATCCAGACGTATTTAATTATCTGTGTCAGCATTCAACGCACGTCTCCCCCAACAGCGAAACACAAGAGACCTTGGACCGAGAGCGTCACGCAGTAATCACGGCCAATTCGATCCTATTGAGAGCCACGTCTGCTGCCATCCTCGGCATCTTGGATTCATCCATGTCGTCTCCATGGCAACGGAGGGAACTAATTTAACAATATCGCTACTCCATAGACTATTTTTGTTTATAACCAAAAATATGGTGGCACTACTCCTGCTTCCAGTAAAATAGTAGGCCTATAAAAGTAAAAAAAAATGTCACTACAAGAACCTTTTAATGTTGAAAATAAGGTATGTAATATTGCTAATTTATCTTCAAAAGATTTGTCATTTTGGTGAGGGATTAGGAAGAATCTTTTGTCTTCTCTCTCCCCCCCCCCTCCTCCCGTGGATATTTTGAAATAAATACTATTGTAAGACAATACACGGTGTATAAACTGATATACCATTTTAGAAAAGGTGCTAACAACTGTGGTGAAACTTTGAATAAGCTGGCAAATATCTCGCGGAAATGTCTATATCCGGCAGTCCATCCCCGTTAGAGTGTTCGACCACAAACCAAGGTGGACCTTTATTTCGACCCCGGGTGTTTTGATATTAGCCATGCTATCCTAGGTTAAGTTAGTTTAAAATTCAACTTCTAATATAATCGATAGTTTTAAGAAAGTGTACGTTAGATATCCCCTTTCACCCAAAATGTACGCGGCACGATACAACTTCATCAGAGAGAGGATTTCCTGCATGTGCTGTTTTATAGTTTAAAATTATAAAAACCGGCATATCTTGGCTTTTTTTCCCGTAGTTATACCATTAATCTGGTTAAAACTACAACGATGAACATAAATGGCTTCACCTTATCCCTTGAGTAGTCTGAGAAAAGTGATGACGTAATCATTCGCTGAAGTTACTGAGATTTTATATCTTACATGACATATATCGCTTTCTATTTTTATGACAGTACTATGTAGTATAAGTTTGTAACATTGATTAAAACTCTACTAGACACCATGGAAGCTAGATCAAAGATTATGTCTGATCCAAGGTTGGTCTCATTCTGATCAAGGCATGGACAAAAGAATATGTTTAATCCATAGTTTGTCTCAATTTAATAACGATTCAGCTCAAAGATCATGTCCGATCCAAAGTTGGTCTCATTCTGATCAAGGCATGGATAATAGAATATGTTTAATCCATAGTTTGTCTCAATTTAATAACGATCCAGCTCAAAGATCATGTCTGATCCAAAGTTGGTCTCATTCTGATCAAGGCATGGACAAAATAATATGTTTAATCCATAGTTTGTATCAATTTAATAACGATCCAGCTCAAAAGATCATGTCTGATCCAAAGTTGGTCTCATTCTGATCAAGGCTGGGATAAAAGAATATGTTTTATCCATAGTTTGTCTCACTTTAATAAAGATCCAGCTCAAAGAAGATGTACTATCCAAAGTTGGTCAGATGTTTATGGCGGTGTTCCAGACTGCTGCCATGACCAGGGTTAACGCCGAAAGCTACCTCAAGTCCAAGAAAGTCCACGAACTGTTCGTGTTCCTCGCATCTCATCTGGTGGTAGCGGATCAAGGTGAGGAAACTACATCTACTCACGTTTGCTACGTTTAGGGGCGAGTAGTTGTTGACTGTTCTAAAGTACCAGATCTACTCATGAACGACAGCACAAATGAAGGCCCCCCAAAAATTCATGGTTTCTGTGAAGCACTTAAAAAGAAACATTTAAGGGATATTCTATTAGATTCGATGTCACTAAAAGCTCTGTATGATCTTAATGAAAATAAGCTTTTGATGACCCTGCATCGCAGAATTTGTGTTCAACTTCTGCTAAAGTAGAGATATTGTCTACACAAAGAAAGCTATAGACTACCTGATAGACCTCCTGGATCAGGTAGATGTGTTTTATGACCCACAGATGACCCTATAGACTACCTGATAGAACTCCTGGATCAGGTAGATGTGTTTTATGATCCACAGACGACCCTATAGACTACCTGATAGACCTGGATCAGGTAGATGTGTGTTATGACCCACAGACGACCCTATAGACTACCTGATAGACCTCCTGGAACAGGTAGATGTATGTTATTACCCACAGATGACCCTATAGACTACCTGATAGACCTCTTAGATCAGATAGATGTGTGTTATGACCAACAGATGACCCTATAGACTACCTGATAGACCTCCTTGATCAGATAGATGTATGTTATGACTCACAGATGACCCTATAGACTACCTGATAGACCTCCTGGAACAGGTAGATGTATGTTATTACCCACAGATGACCCGATAGACCTCCTGGATCAGGTAGATGTATTTTATGACCCCCATATGACCCTATAGACTACCTGATAGACCTCCTATATCAGGTAGATGTATGTTATGACCCACAGATGACCCTATAGACTACCTGATAGACCTCCTGGATCAGGTAGATGTATGTTATTACCCACAGATGACCCTATAGACTACCTGATAGACCTCTTAGATCAGGTAGATGTGTTTTATGACCCACAGATGACCCTATAGACTACCTGATAGAACTCCCGGATCAGGTAGATGTGTTTTATGATCCACAGACGACCCTATAGACTACCTCATATACCTGGATCAGGTAGATGTATGTTATGACCCACAGATGACCCTATAGACTACCTGATAGACCTCCTGGATCAGATAGACGTGTTTTACGACCCACAGATGACCCTATAGACTACCTGATAGACCTCCTGGATCAGATAGACGTATGTTATGATCCACAGATGACCCTATAGACTACCTGATAGACCTCCTGGATCAGATAGATGTATGTTATGATCCACAGATGACCCTATAGACTACCTGATAGACCTCCTGGATCAGGTAGATGTATGTTATGACCCACAGATGACCCTATAGACTACCTGATAGACCTCCTGGATCAGTGCATGCTCTTCAGGGCGGACCTGCGTAGCCCCCCCCTGTTGTTCTCCCCTGAGCACCTGGAGGCGGTGTTCCGGGCCTTCGATCCGGCGGGCACCGGCTTCATATCTCGAGACCAGTACGAGCAAGGTTCGTCCACACACATATTATTTCCCTGCTCGCGAACTGTAATTACGTACCGTATTGGCGCCAATATTCGGCAAACCATTGGCCTAACATCAACGCACCGGGGGAAATAAATCCAGTCTAATAAATGTATCCAGTTTTTTGTCGATTTTTTTGCCCCACGTCTTACTACCCGTTCGGGTTGTACGAATACAAACTAAAGTAGGCCCACGGCTTCTTTGGTACTGACTGACAGCTCACAGCTGACTTCTGACAGTCAATATTTAGGTATATACAGTAGCCCCACGACTTCTTTGGTACTGACTGACAGCTCACAGCTGACTTCTAACAGTCAACATTTAGGTATATACAGTAGTCCCATGGCTTCTTTGGTGCTGACTGACAGCTCACAGCTGACTGCTGATAGTCAACATTTAAGTATATACAGTAGCCCCGTGGCTTCTTTGGTGCTGACTGACAGCTCACAGCTGACAGCTGATAGTCAACATTTAGGTATATACAGTAGCCCCGTGGCTTCTTTGGTGCTGACTGACAGCTCACAGCTGACTTCTGACAATCAACATTTAGGTATGTACAGTAGCCCCGTGGCTTCTTTGGTGCTGACTGACAGCTCACAGCTGACTGCTGATAGTCAACATTTAGGTATGTACAGTAGCCCCGTGGCTTCTTTGGTGCTGACTGACAGCTCACAGATGACTTCTGACAGTCAACATTTAGGTATATACCTACATTTTGACTGTCAGAAGTGACAGCTGCTAAACACATGTTTTTGCAGATCATATAGTTCGGCGTAGAGATACATAATTTGGTCTGGTAACATTTCAAAGCTGTCAGTCAGTACCAAAGAAGCCATGAGGCTAATGCAATTACTCTAATGTGTTAATTGTGAGGAAGGTTGAGTTTAGTGGACGTGCACCGTAATTTGCGTTAAGCGAGAGAGAGGGGGAGAGAGAGAGAGAGTTTGTGTAAAACAATCGCGTATAAGCCACCTTCAGTACACCCGACAGGATCCGAACCCCGATCTCCCCTTCATCGGCAAGTCCAGTCTATCGCGAAGAGTTATGCCTTATGTGGCCACCAAATTTGGTGTGTGTGTAATATTAAATTCGGGTGACCTGGTGGTCAAGGGGTAAGGTGTCGAACCTCTGTGCTGGGGGTCTGGGGTTCAATCCTCGGTCCCGGCACAGATTTATCTGATTACCAAACCCTTCCTTCACCTCTGACAAGACATTCTCACAATCACCCTACCATTACACATTAGCGTAAGTGCGTTTAACCCGAACGGGTAGTAAGACGCGGTGCTAATAATAATAATAAAACATTAAATTCGAGTCAGAATGTCTTATCGAGTGACGTCATATAAGGCAAGGAGGAAAATATAAGGGACCAGGAAGACGAGGAATGAAACTGTTGGATGACCCCGAACAAGGAAATAAGATGAGGTTTAAGGGTATTAAAAGGAATCTGCAGATAAGGCAGGATGGAGGATTTGATTTGGACCAAGGCAACGGACCTGTCGAAAGACAGAACACCTAATAATAAATAATCTAGTCAATGAACGGAGATTAAATTTCAGGCTCAACTAGTCTAGTTTACTGGTGATGGAGAGGTCAGGGATTGAATCCCGTCTGGTTGTATTGATAATTGGTAATTGGTATACCTAGTTCATATCCCAGAACAGGGTTGAATCTTGTGATACCTGTTTTCCTGCCAGGTATTACCACGCTAGGTATATCAGAACAAACAGCAGAGGGTTGAATCTTGTGATACCTGTTTTCCCGCCAGGTATGACCACGCTAGGTATATCCGAGCACCAGCAGGACCCAGAGGTGGACAGCCAAGGCCGTGTGGAGAAGATGTTCTTCGTCGCAGAGGCGTGAGTTATGACAAACAAAGATTGGGACGGTATCTTTAGATTAACCTCACACAACCACGGACGGGTCAGCTCAATTAAGAGGCTAGAAAAGTCGGACAGAAATTTATAAAAGCTAGAAAACATGTTGCTTTATAACGTCCTAAGCTGTCCGGCAACCCTGTATTTTGAGTTTTAGTTGTTTTTTTTAATGTGCGAAAATGTGATTTCAGCCAATTTTCAAACTTTTTTTTGAAAACATATTCACAGAACTCTGAGACCAGGCTCGATGAAAAAGGGATCTATATTTAGTCTTCCTCTAACAAATACAGTATTTTCTTGATAGGATCACAGCATAACATTTTGAGATATTTGGGAATTGGCAACGAGCTTTCCTCTTTACATCGAAATGGTGACCTGGCGGTCTAGGGGTAAGGGGTCAGACTTCTGTGCTGGGGGTTCCGGGGTTCAATCCTCGGTCCCGGCACAGATTTATCTGATTACCAAACTCCTTCCTTCTACCTCTGACAAGACATCTTGTGAATGTGGGGAATGCCAGGCCTCCACCGTGGTTCGGATCCCACGTTAAACTGTAGGTCCTCCATTTCATCTCATAATCACCCTACCATTACACATTAGTGTAAGTGCGTATAACCCGAACGGGTAGTAAGACGCGGTGCTAATAATAATAATAATAATAGGGACAACTACTGCCTCTACACTGTTTACGCTCAGTCACCTCCTCACCGATTGACCGCCTGGAAGCGAATGTCTTTTCTAGACCATCTCAGAGGATTCCGCGACTCGTCAGGAAGGCTGCACCAACAAATAGCAAGTCATCCCTGGACAATTTCTCCTTTAAAAACAAAACGTGTCAAGGGCCCCCAACTTTCAATTAATAACGAGCGTAGCCTGATGGATCGGAGAGAGAATATATTTTAAATTTCAAGGGCTATTTATTTTGGCAGTGATGAGTTTTTCATATGCCCGGGTAATCAACACCTACCAACAGATCATATATTGTTTCTGTAACTGGCATTATTATTATTATTGTCGTGGGAATTTGAAAAAAAAAGAGAGTGTGATGGCTGGCGTATCTTAAATTGGGAACGATAATAATATAAACTTGAAAATATTCCTTAAAAATATGTTGTAATACATTCTGAGGACTTGTTTTGTTTTCAGCACGAGACGTTTGACGGATATGTTGGTGGAAATGACCAGCAAAAATGGCGGGTAGCGTCCCACCCTGATGAAATATTCTACCGATATCTCAACAAAAGTTTGCTTCTAATTGTTAATGTGACTATTTTCTATTATTCATTTGTATTTTTTTTTTAAATTAAATGTTTAAGATGCACCTTATGTATTGGTTGATTTAAAAATAAGTGATAACTTTTCTTACAGCATAAAGTATATAGTTGGTTCAGAATGAAGTCGCTAGAGCTATGCTAACGTATTCATACGTCAAGCTATGTCAGAGCTATCACTTTGATATAGGGTTTAGTTTCCTTGAGATGTTAATACAAACATCGTTAGCTGCTCGTTGATCTGCATAACGGCATTTGGTGATAAAACTTTTTAAACAAAAATAAAAAGTGTTGGTGAAGCTACTCTGTGCCCATGGACATATCAAGGAAAGATAATAGTCGATCAGAAAATACTAAACGCCAGAACGAGAGTGAGCCTACGATGATTCTGGGTGGAGCTATCCAGCAGTAGGAGAACAAACTAGGGATGAGGGAAATACAAATGACAACACAATGTGTGTTGTGAGCCCTCCTTATGCCTTTATATTCACAACGATCTATTCTACGCTCCTATGTGACAAGGAGACAGACAAGGGACTGTGTGACGTTGCTCGACTCGCTGCTGTCTGTTTCGGGAGATGAACGCGCTATGTGACAACGAGGTAGACAAGAAACTGTGTGACGTTGCTCGACTCGCTGCTGTCTGTTCCGGGAGATGAACGAGCTATGTGACAACGAGGTAGACAAGGGACTGTGTGACGTTGCTTGGCTCGCTGCTGTCTGTTCCGGGAGATGAACGAGCTATGTGACAACGAGGTAGACAAGGGACTGTGTGACGTTGCTTGACTCGCTGCTGTCTGTTTCGGGAGATGAACGCGCTATGTGACAACGAGACAGACAAGAGACTGTGTGACGTTGCTCGACTCGCTGCTGTCTGTTCCGGGAGATGAACTAGCTATGTGACAACGAGGTGGACAAGGGACTGTGAGACGTTGCTCGACTCGCTGCTGTCTGTTCCGGGAGATGAACGAGCTATGTGACAATGTCAGCTGGAACAAAACCACACCAAGTTGAGCAGTCTCTTTTTTTTCATGATAGGAGCTTTTGGTGTGTGTGAATAAAACCTGTTTCACCGCCCGGAGATGAATCGCGGACCTTGACGTGTGTGGTTGTCATGTGGATAATGACATTCTGGTTCACGTATCACGTGGTGCTAGAAATCTATTATTAAATGTGTGTAAGCCAAAGATATTATGCAATAAAAATATTTAGAAATCAGTTAGATTTTAAACCTGAATATTTTTCCGCTTACATTTCAAATTATTAAAATATATTCTTAAGATATCTGACTAAGCAGAGGAGATATTGTTGATTAGATTCTGCGTTTAGGTTAAATATTGATAAAACCTTTAACAGTTCACGAGTTTGTTGTTTACTGGGATGAACACAAAACTATGTTCTATGACTCTACAGTAGTCCCGTGGCTTCTTTGGTGCTGACTGACAGCTCACAGCTGACAGCTGACACTCAACCATTGGGTATATACCTGAATTTTGACTGTCAGATGAGACAACTGCTTGACACATGTTTTTGCAGATCATATGGTTTGGCGTAGGGATCAATAATTTGGTCTGGTAGCTTTTCAAAGCCGTCAGTTGTCAGCTGTTAGCTGTCAGTCAGCAACAAAGAAGCCACGGGGCTACTGTAGACATAGTTTAAAAGTTGACATTTTCCCTCTGAAAAGTTGACCAATCCACATATTTCTATTGATCATTAAGAGATAAATTGGTGACCTGGCGGTCTAGGGGTAAGGTGTCGGACTTCTATGCTGGCGGCCGGGGTTCAATCCTCGGTCCCGGCACAGATTTATCTGATTACCAAACCCTTCCTTCACCTCTGACAAGACATCTTGTGAATGTGGGGAATGCCAGGCCTCCACCGTGGTTCGGATCCCACGTTAAACTGTAGGTCCTCCATTTCATCTCACAATCACCCTACCATTACACATTAGCGTAAGTGCGAATAACCCGAACGGGTAGTAATACACTGTGCTAATAATAACAATAATAATAATTATTATAATTATAATAATAGTGGAGTTACCCGCTTCGGTGGTCTAGCGCGCTACTTTCGCAGTGGACAAGACTTACGATGGCAGGGAGATCGAGGTTCAAATCTCGTTTGGGTGTGCTGAGGATGGTTTTTCTCTCAATTGTTTTACACACACTCTCTCTCTCCACGTAAATGAGGGTACACTTCCTAAAAATATAGCCTTCCTCATTCCTAGCACCATTAGCTTAATTAGTACATAAACGTAACCCGAGCAAGCGGTAAGGAACGCTAACTTACTAAACAAAAAAATAGTGGAGGTGTATCATAAAAATGTTATCAGTACAAAAAGTAGGCCTACTAAAAAAACTATGGCATTCACAAAAAAACTCAAATTCAAAAGTGGCATTAAAACGTTTAAATAATATTTGTAGCTTATATCTTGATTTTCTTATAAATTGACTTTTGAAACATTCTTTATAAAATAGTTTTTTTAAAGGTATAGAATAATATCTATCAAAAATGACCATTTTTGTAGATTATATGACTTGACTATGTATTCGTGAACGTAAATTTAATATATTTTGGTTTAGCTGTCAGATATTTTCAGTACATTCGTAAGAAAATGTATCGATTGCCAAGCAATAACTCAAAATAGTTTACTGGGTGGGATAATGAAAGGTAGTCACAATATCATAGAAAAGGAAAAGAAATAAACTTAAGTGAATGTTTGTAAAACAATAGAATTTCAGAAATTTGAACCAAAATATATTTTATTTTGACTTTGCAACTTTGCACCAAGTATCACAGCCCATAAATAGTATTTACCCCTTATCTTGCTCTTTCACGTGTGGGACCAAAACATCACCCACACCGTAACACCCACTTCCACCAGTTGTGTGTGCCATTGCAGTTGTATTGGCGAGGGGACTGGATTACTTCGTGGCTCCTCCGCTCAGAGAGCAGCACTGGCAGCGCTCACGAGGAAAAACAAGGCAACAAGTAGTCGTATCTCTCCCCCACTTCCAGAAAACAAGCCAAGAGTTTCCTTTCCTCGACTGGTTTTACTACCAGTAGTAGATCGGCGCTATAACTTGTGTGTTGTGTCAGTTTGTGGTTGCGCCGTTAATTTACTGGAGCGCTTAGTTATTCGGTCGGAGACATACACAGGTGTGCGCGACAAGTGTCTTTTTTGTGAATTAATATGAATAAATCAACAGAGATAAAGGTTCGTTAAAGAAGTTTAAAATAAAAACAAACAAAAGTTCGAACAGTGCAACTATTAATGATTTTTTTTATCGAAACAAATGAAATAATTGTTTCTAATAGTGCATTTTTGAATTTTCAAAAATCGAACGAGTGTCCGAACGGTGTGTTCGTTTATCAAGAAAAGATTTGAAAGAATTAAAGTGATTGTTTCAAACGAGAGCATTCGAAATTTAAAAAAAATCTAATCATTCTTAGAACACAACAGTGCATTCAATATAATTTATTTCTCATTGGAACAGCTCAAGTGTTTCGAATGTTAAAAAAAAATCGAACGATTAATTTTAATGTTCGAATAATTCTTTGAATTTTTGAAAGGCCAAACAATTGAAGCAAAGCTTTAACAATTTTTGAATCAACAATTGAAATGAATGTTTGAATTGTTTATTTAAAATTATATTTGTATTGAAACGGACTGAAGTGAATGTTGTTGCGTTTTTGTTTTTTTAAACGAGACTGTCTCTAATGTTGAGGACGGACGTCGCCAACGGTCCACCACCCGGTGATGTGTCCTGGGAGACGTGATAGTGCGGACATGCGGTGTGTCAGCGGTGAAGGTGTAACGTGTGATCATCATGGGGGGTCGTCGGCCCGCCGCCGCGAGTGAAGGGGCCGCGGTCTCCAGACAGAGGGGAGGGTGTGTAACCACGGCGGTACTGTTCCTATTGTTGGTGCTACTGGGCTCCGCTGGGTCGGCCAGCATCATGGGGGAAGAGTGCGACTGGTCCGGAAGGTGAGGATCAAAAATTTATCTCTCCCCCCTCCCCCGACGCCCAAAATTTAGTGTTATCCTTAACCCCCTCATAAATGGGTAGAAAAGAGGTATTTTTAATAATATTTTCAGGGTTTGAATCCCCCCAATGTCTTATTCGTCCCTTCGACAGGTTAGTGCTGTCCGCACCATCTGGTAGAAACCCCACAAACTAGAGGAGTTTAGAAAGTGTGGTTTTTCCACGTTGCGCCTTCCACACATAATTTCTATGAGCGAGAACTAAAAGGGCGTACCAATTTTTGCCGGTAAAGGTATTTTCACACCTTCCAGGGATCTTTTACGTCTCACAATCGACACAAGACCGACGGATTTACTTCACCTACGAATGAAGTTGTGCTACCGATTGTCATCGCTCAAGAAAAACCCGATGATCCCGGGATGGGTTTAAACCCACGAACGTCGGGCTATGGGGCGGGAACTCTACCTCCAAAACTACCAAAATTAACATAAACAAGGACTGTCTAAAATCAAAGGGAATAGGATTATTACTAGCTACTATTGTTAAATAATTTAAAATGCAATATATAGTAAAAAATAAACCGGTAGTCCGAAATTCCGAATAATCCGAACGCAATTTTCGGAAAATGAGGAAAAAACGTTAAATCAATTAAAATATATTTGATTTGGTTGATAGACTCAAACCCGCCTCGGTGGCGCGTAGTTGGCTATCGCGCTAGTCGTGTTGAAGCTCGACTGCTGAGGACGGGGGAGATCGAGGTTCGAGTCTCGGTCGGGTGAGCTGGGTGGGGAGGTTTTTTCCTAAATGGTTTCCCCACTCTCCCCCCACGCAAACGTGGGTTCACTTTCTCTAATTCAACCTTCCCCAATTCCTAATCCATTAACGTAATTAGTACTTAAAGCGTATAAACCGAACGGGTAGTAAGACGCGGTGCTAAATAATAATTAATTTAAAATTCGGGAAAATACTGTATCCCTGTATTCCCCCGGTTAATAAGAACAACCTTCGATCCCAATTAGTTCGGATTATCAACGTCACGGTAATTGTTTGCATTGAATTCATTATTTCACCTATATTTAATCCGACAGCTTAGCTCAGTCGGATAGTGTCTGTCTACTGAGGTAAGGGGTTCGATTCCTGACATGGCCGAATAATGTATCGTTGATTAAAAAAATGGGGTTTACCCTTTCACATTGAGGAATTAGCGGCCGGAGGACTGGCTGTCGTGCTTGTCCTAGTATTAAGTTGGATTTTTAGACATATGAAGCTACTACAGGCCTAGCAAGCCGCTAAAAAAAAAACGACCACAGGCTGTAAACAGTAATGGATGTACAGTAGCCCCACGGCTTCTTTGGTGCTGACTGACAGCTTTTAAAAGTTACCAGACCAAATTATGTATCCCTACGCCGAACCATATTATCTGCAAAAAAAAACACATGCGTTTAACAGTTGTCACTTCTGATAGTCAAAATTTAGGTATATACAGTCAACTCTCGATTCTACGACCTTTCACGGTTCCCTGGAAAAGGGTCGTTATTTCGAAGGGGTCGTTATTGGATTTTTAACAGATTTTGTTCCACCCCTGACCTTCATACGAAAAAATTGCATTTTTTAGACAATACGTGGAAAAGTAAATAAAATAAAACCTACCTATTTCTTGAAGAAGGTACTCCTTTCACTCATTTCGTCAAAATTATAGGTTCGTATCAAATAAAATAAAATAGCGTGGGTCATCAAAAATTGTTCACAAAATCCAACCAAAAACGTAACCAAATCGAGAATCGAAATAACAATGCCAAAAGCAAGCCTGGCGCGTGATGTAGCGGCAGTCGCGCGCGGGGAAACATTGTCTTGCTTGTGGGAGGGGGTGGACAGAGTCAAGTGTGGACAGAGTCAAGTGATATTGGCTGGCATTGATGGGGTGGTGTCTTTTTTTATACCTGACCCACCCCAGTTACTAGTAATACAGTGCTCACAAGATAATTGCAGTGCAGCGGCCTAAATAAATGCAACAAACACTTTTTACAGCCGATTTCCTTAAACTTTTCAACCTTTTTCCCCACATTTTTCACGGTTCCCCAAAAAAGGGTCGTTTCTTCGAGAGGGACGCTATTCCCGGGGTCGTAGAATCGAGAGTTGACTGTACCTAAATGCTGGCTGTCAGCTGTGAGCTCAGTCAGCACCAAAGAAGCCATGGGGCTACTGTACATCCATTACTATATATACTTTATGATCGACTATTTATAGCGCCTTAAAAGTTTGCCAAAAATTTTCACGAACGGTCTGTACCGATGCTTATTTAATAAAAAATTTTTTTGGACGATTGGTAAATTGTAAATCCATCAGTTTGTCATGTCTTGATATAGTATGATTTTGGTAGGAATGACAGTAGAAGTTGGTTACTAAAGTTACTAAAACAATGTTAATATATTCATACATAAAGTAATGTCATCTGCAGATGTTAATTTTAATAGATATTATCAATACCTATAAAATAATATAAATAATATAAGAAAATATTTTTTCCAATGTTGGCCGCAAAGAAATATGTTTTGATTTTCTCTACAGTTCTTCCAACCAAAATTAGGTTATACAAACCAAACACTTGATGAAAGGTCAACATGTGGTTTGTGTACCAACATTTATGAAGTCCCCCCCCCCTCCCTCCCCCCTTTTTTGAAACAACTCCGCAGAGTATTTCAGCCCTTAGGTTATATAACAACTGTCGTCAAATTAGTCGGGAGCCCTCTTTACGGAAGTTTTTTTTTTGACCACCCGAAGGAACAGAATATGTTTATAATAAAAATCAGGTTAACTTATTACATACAGTAAGGTAAGTAAATACCGCTAATAATTAATGAGGTGGTCGGTCACTCAAATAATGTCGCTTTTAAACATGTCGTGTGGTTTCATTA
>CABFVX010010656.1:0-13287 GCA_902151425.1 Timema shepardi | reverse complement strand
CAATTTAAACACTTGATATGAAGTTATTTAAACCAGCTTAAGATCACATAACTAAACTAAGAAAGCACATTATTATATATTAACGGCCCAAGTATTTACATAAATGAGCTAAGCCAAAGGAAGGTATATTTTATATAAATATACCCCACATCTGCGCAGGAGTGTGGGAAACCGTTTAAGAAAAAAACTGAGCACACCCAAATAAGATACGAACCTCGATCTCCCTGGGAGTGGTAATCCAATTTATTGCGATAGCTACTCCTTAAGTCATTACGCCTTAACATATATCAATACACAAATACAATTTTAAAGTACGAACATTTCTTCATAATTTTCCGACCATGAAAACAGGATGAAAAGGGAGTATTTTAAAATCCACTGCACTGTACAGAACTATAGCTATACGTCTCCATCGAAATGGGCTCAGACATAGTCCCAGTCATCAGTACCAGGCTCATGCGTTGTTTCTTGCATCGCGTCATACTACCCGCTCATGATGTACTCATGTGTTCTAACCACGCTAATATTCTAGGGAGGAGAAAGATTGAATTTAGAGGAAGTGTACATTAATTTGAGAGGAAGGGAAGTGAAACAAATTATTTAAAAAAAATTCCCTTGGTAGTCTCAACCGAGTTTGAACCACGATCTGCACCCTAAAGCATCGGGCCACCGAATCGGGTTTCATCCATATTAATAGCTAGTATAGTTCCGCTTATATTTACCTTCAAATAAAATGCCATTAATTTGTTTCAGAGACCGCCATGGGGATTAGAATCAACGCACAAGATGGCGGCAGTGCTGACTTTGTGGAGGCTACCAAAGTGTAAGTCAGGCTGACTCTTCATTCTGAAAATTTGTCAAATTTAATGATATGATTCTGGTAAAAAGGAACTATAAAAAATAAAAACAATTCTGTTGTTTGGTAAATATTGATAACATTTTACTTTATTAGTAATATTATTTCATAGATATTGATATTAGTATCAAACACGACAAATAGATGTCACACGACTTTACGTATGGACATACTAATTGTTTTAAGAACTTTTAAAACTGTAAAAAGAGTTCCCTTATATTTAAATTAGACCGAAAATAAGCTCCATTGTTGTTGAGTTTGATCCGAGTCATGATTGAATGAACTGAGTATTAGTTTCACCCAATGTGATTTTATATCCTCTCTTCAGATGTTTATACATACCTTCCTTAAGATGGGTATGCAGGCTATGCAAGAAAAGAGGATTAATTTTGCAGTTATTATTGGAAAACCTTTTTTTGTCAAAATAAATAAAATAATTATTAGTTAAAATCATTAGAGTTTAGTTTCTTCTCATAGTAAATTCAACTGTTGTCGAATCTCTATAATGAGAATAGCAACATTAGCTGACAAACTTTTTAAATGAAGAGAAACAAAAGGTACGGAATTACGCACGGACTTTCTCGCTCTATTGTTTAAAAATGTAGATGTATACTCAAAATTACTAATATAATATAAACTTGCAAACCCGAGAAAAATTGCGTTATATACACATAGAACTTATTTGACACATGATTTTAAATTTCATAATTTTATTTTTAAAGAATTAAGGTCTTCATTTGTATATTTGTACCAATAAAAAAAATCAATATTGGGTCCTCCAGGGTCAACACTCCATGTTGACTTCAAGGTTAAAATTTTCGTCATTTCACTAGGGGATGCACGTCTTATGGTTATCACAATGCTATTAAATTTGTCTAATAAAATAGGTAATTTTTGACTATTGAGTCTAAAATTAATAAGATAGAATAGTTAAAGCCGATTTTGAGAAAATCGAATTTTTCTCTTTTCACCCTTTAATGAAATGCTAATAATTTTAGAGTTGAATAGACACACAGAGAAACGAAGTTTCAAAAACCCTTTTTAGGGTTCGGGGGTCATGAATCGTCAAAATTCATCAAAATCTAGAGTCCGATTTTGTTTAAGATCACAATAATTTGTCTAGCTGTAAGAAAGTAAAAATTTTCATTAAATTCCAAGACACCGTTAACAGATATTCAAAGCTGTTGTTGATTTTCACCATGTGAATAAAACTCAAATTTATATTTTAACTGAAACACTATTTAATTTATTTTGGCTAAAATAAATGTGTTTTTTTATTTAAAAACTTTCAAAAACACCTTTTCTCGAGTCCATTATATCTCTTTCTTAACGTTATCTCTTTTCAACGCACCTATGAATTAATACATTATAACCTTTATGTGACACACACCGATAGTCGAATGGTCCAATTAATTAAACTCGCCTTGCCCTCTTTCGACATTAATGAATAGGCCAGGGTTAGTATCTAAGTCGGGTATATTGAAAATGATTTTTTAATTATGATTTATCGGTGGTCTTCCTATCCGATTTACACACTGGTAAATATTCTATAATCTACCATATAACTAAGTAGATTAGAGTTTGGAATACATTTGTCCGTATCGCATTTGTTCGATTCGCTTCACAGCGACTCACAAATATTCTTGATTCTAGTGCATCCCTGATTTTTTCACATTTCATCCAAAATATAAAAGGTAGAAGAGTCGAAAGAGGTTGAGATTTTTAGTATAAAATCATTGGTTATAGTTTAAATAACACAGCTTTATAAATATATTATTTTTAAGAGATCTCAAAAATTCAATCCGAAAGTGCAGCGTGCACCTTGCAGGATCGGCTCACTTTGGCCCTCTTCGGGTTTTCCGGAGAGAATAATTATTTATATTGCAATGCGATTCGAGCCGGTCCGAACCGTTCAAGAATGTGCTACCTTACGGCTCGCATCCCACCGGCTGCTTGACTTTTATTGGATTCGCATGACTCCATTACCCTTCAATCACTCTTAGTGGTCAAACCTGTCACCCACCCAATAGTGAACTCATGTCTAACAGTAGACAAACTAAATATAATTTTAACAATGATTTGAAGAACGGCATTTCTTCATTTAGGAAAAACCACCCTCACTGGGATCGAACCACGATCTCCCCGTCAATAGCAATCTAGTCTAGTACCAGAGTATCGTCTTAGACCATGTAGCCACGGAAATAATAAGATAGTTAAGGGTTTGTCAATAAAACTGATTTATTTGAGGTATTTAACGTGCCTTTCTGAACGGACTTAATATATTAGCACACAATATTTACTGTGAGCATGAGAGAAAGAGCCTGCCAATTTTGCTGGATTAGGTATATTCACATACCTTCCAGGGTTATATTACATATAACAATCGACATGGGACAAACGGCTTTAATTCCCCTCCAAAGGAAATTGTGCTACGGAATCTTAACGCTCGATAAAAATTCTGCGGACCCGGCCGGGCGTGTACCCACGAACACCAGGTCCTGGGGTGAGTACTTTATCCCAAGACCACTGAGTTTGACCTGCCAGTTCTAGAATTATTCAGTGATCAGTTGGTAATCATTATTTAATAATGGTGTCTCTGTTTGTTTATCCAGGATAGCCGATGCTATAGTATGTCGATCTTTCAAGCCATGGCTACAGCCAGAGATAGTTTTCAGGATGTCACCAACGGGTAGAGGACATGTGAAAGCCCTTAAAGTTCTTCATGGACTGACTGAAAAGGTAACGTCAAACAGTTGGTAGGAAGAACAAGATAAAACAGAGTAAACATCAACTTATTTTTCTTCCAACTATACATAACACATATAGGCGTGTGTATATATATTTCTGGTAAAGCCAAGCTACGATCGTAATTTTAACACATTTTAAATTAATATTCTGATAATTTAAAAATGACACCTGAACACGGGAAACGAACCAGGAAACTTTGGCTTATATTGCCAATGCTCTTACCACTGAAATGTCAAATTATTGTCCCGTGCCTGGGGTCATTCCTCACTCATATTTTAAGACAGAGTCTACGAAGGGAGACGGAAAACGTCGCTACAAATGTGTGATTTTTTAAAATTATTTTATAAAATCACACATTTGTTACCGAAAATTTCCGCACGTCCATCGTAGACTCTGCCCTAAAATATGAGGGAAGAATGACCATGACCACGAGACGAATATTGGATATTTCATTGGTAAGAGCATTGGCGTACTAAACCAAAATTCTCGGGTTCAATTCCCGTGTACAAGTGTCAATTTTTAGAATATAATATCTAGATGGTGTAATCCCCATTAAAAGCATAAATAATAGCTTTGGCTATTTTATTCTTCAATATTTTGAATTTGCATTAAGTTCTATATTCTCCACTTTTAGTACGTTTTATCACTGTCAGATAAGACTTGATCTTTTCATTAAAAAAATATTCTCATTTCTAGGTGATCCAAACAAGAAAAGCAGAATATCTTGCGAAGCAAATTTCCACACAAGAAAATCCAAGGCAAAACGAAAATGACATTGGTGAATTTTATTACATATCTACTAAATATTATACCCACCACTCAATCACCCTCCTTCGTTTTATTACCCGAACTCCACCCGTTTTAACTGGGATAATAATATAGGAGTGAGGAAGGGGAGATTCAGAAGAAACGTACTCGAATTCGGGTGGAAGAATAGGGGAAAACCACTTAGTATAAGAAATCCCTTTCAGTACACCCAGTCGGGATTAGAACTGTGGTTCCCCCATAACATTCAAACCAGATCAGATGAGCCTGACGTTTATTCCGCATGCCCACCGAGTCAGGCTTTGCTTGAGTACCTGAGTTTTACTAAATACAATAATAATATGCTATTGGCTATGTAGAATAAAAAGTAGATTATATTTTCATGAATATATATAAAAATAAGCTTTAATATAAACAGTACTAAATTATTTTTCAAAATTAGGCCATGAGCCTATCAAGAAAAAAACAATTAAAAGGAAAAAAAAAACTAAGAAGATGAAAACGGACTGAAAACTACTAATAAATTTATCTCACTAAATGCTCTTTCCATATTTGGGTGCTTGTTTCAGAGTTATCGCTTCTGTGTTGTTTCGAGTCATGTGAGAGAATATAAAAAATTTCTGGATCTGAAAACCATGGATGCTTTCTACTTGATAGAAATATTGCTATTATTATTTCAATTAAATGTATTTTAAAACAAGTATAGCCTCTAAACAGTGAGAATATTTTCATTTTATTTTCTAGTTTCGACTACCTTGAGGTCCAAGCTAATACTGACAAGTTTATATTAAGCTAACTCAAGGAGTAGGATAACAGGTTTTAAAATGTTGCAAGGTAAGCCGAGAGTGTTAGAACGTGTTTTTTTTTTGGATCGTATAGCATTACTGTCCAGTAAGGACCTAACTTCTGGTTCTGTTATCTGTATGTAGACTATTCGCAGCTCTGGCGGTACATAACGTTGACTAGGGTACACCTTGGAGGCTGTCTACACGTACCTGCAATGAGATGAATGTGTTGATGGTGAATATGTGGGTGGGGGTGGGCCAGTGGGAGTCTTTAGGGTTTGGTAATCAGATAAATCTTTGCCGGGACCGGGGATTGAACCCCGGCCGCCAGCACAGAAGTCTGACACCTTACCCCTAGAACACCAGGTCACCCAAGTAGTACGTTTTATCACTGTCAGATAAGACTTGATCCTTTCATAAAAAATGTATTCTTATTTCTAGGTGATCCAAACAAGAAAAGCAGAATATCTTACGAAACACAATTCAACACAAGAAGATCCTAGTGAAAACGAAAATGATATTGGTGAATTTTATTACATATTTACTAAATATTGTACCCACCTCTCAAACACCCTCCCACGTTTTATTACCCAAACTCCACCCGTTTTAACTCGTATAATAATATAGGAGTGAGGAAGGGGAGATTTAGAAGAAACGTACTCGAATTCGGCTGGAGGAATAAGGGAAAACCACTTAGTATAGTAAATCATTTTCAGTACAGCCAGTTGGGATTAGAACTTTGGTTCCCCCATAACAATCAAACCAAATCAGATGAGCCTGACGTTTATTCCACGTGCCCACCGAGTCTGGCTTTGCTTGGGTACCTGAGTTTTACTAAAGCTATAATAATGTACTATTGGCTATATAGATTAAAAATTGGATTATATTTTCATGAACATAAATAAAAATAAGCTTTAATATAACTATTACTAAATTATTTTAAAATTTAGGCCATGAATTATCAAGAGAATAAAAAAAATTAAAAAGGAAAAAAATAGAGGATGAAAACGGATTGAAACCTACTAATAAATTTATCTCACTGGATGCTTTTTCCATATTTGGATGCTTGTTTCAGAGTTATCGTTTCTGTGTTGTTTTTTTACCAACAAGTATTTCATCGAGTCATGTGAGAGAGCTGTAACTGAAAACCATGGATGTTTCCTATTTTAAAGAAATATTGCTATTATTATTGCAATTGAATGTATTTTAAAACAAGTTCAAATCCAGGTGCACTGACCACTACACCACGGGGCCGGATAATGAACACTGTTGGACGATCTTCCCCTATTCATCCTCTTTGACTAACCAATCATAGAGACTGCTTTACACACCTCAAATTAAAAATAATTTTCGCTTATAACTGGTCTATTATAATTCTATTGAGTTAAAATAAGACCTGAAATACACAGTAATTTAAACCAGCTCTGTTTACTTTGGAAACAAGCCAGGCGAATGAACTAGAGATTAGTCGAGTTAAATAGAACTTGATCTAGGTCAAGTTAACAGATGTTTGATAAAGTTCAATAATATAACGTATTAGCTTAAGTTAACTCATAATAAAGTGTTGACCCATGCCTTTTAGTTTTTAAGGTACGGTATTATGACTAGTGGGAAATATTAATGTGTCAGATAAATATTTCTATCTGATCGATGAGTTAAAAGTGCGTCTTGTGACTTCCAGATAGCATTTATCTGTCAGATAGATGTATGTATCCATAACATTTTTATAGGGAATCTATGGTATCTGATAGCTTTTATCTGAAGGTTAAATTGGTGGTTGCCATAGTGACGTATTGTTTTTCATGAGGTTATTCTTATCAGAATTTGTTTTAGGTTAAAATATTGGTTTGCGTGTTTAGTAGGCACAAGCCCAATATCTACTTATATATAAAGTTAGAACAGTTAATTCACACTTTTATGCAGAGTGACAAGCTATTTGTAGAGCTATATTTATTTAACAACCAATGATTAAAATGTGAGTACAGTAAATTTAATATTGTAAACGTTGTACCCAACTATTGACCCCATTTTGGCAGACACCAAAACTATTACTCGCAAGACAACCAAGCTCCTGCGGCCACGTGACGCCATCTATTTCCTCCCACTCATCCATCCATTATTTAATAAATGCTTAATGATGTAGCCATTAAACAGGTAGTAGTGGTATCAACAGAGTTCATACGCATGCGCGCACCAGTAAAAACAGTACCAACCTTGCGTTTTCTGCATAAAAACCTATTTATCCTACAGATCGTCATCCGACAGATAAATTTAGTTCTTAATACGGGTAAAATATTAAAGTGACTGATAAACTTTATCTGGTAGCTAAATTTAACCTCCCGATATATATATATAAATATGGTAGTTATAAGACCGGCCCTACGTAGAGAAAATAATAACGGCTATTTTTTATAACTATGGTCTTGGGTGAAACAGAAAAACTAAGGAGAGTAAAAAAAGTTTCTTATATTGTAAGTCTACTTCTTTATCTAGTTATGTTAAATAGGCCTACACTATTGATTTCATAAAGGCTGGCTGACTTATTTTTTAAATATTGTACTAAATTAAATAAATATTTCTATAGTAAGTCCCAATACATTTAACATGGGTAAAACGCATACTTTGTTCAAGTACCAAATCTTTTTGTTTATTCTAACCTGGATATTAAATTTTCTTGACTCGTCAATATGGACTTCAAAAAGGAATATATCAGGAACTTATTATGTAACTAAAAGTAGGTTCATATAAAGTATTTCTCAAATCTTTACGCAATTTTTAAATCTGATTCGAAATTTTACCTTTATTTTTACGCCATTTAAAACTTCTATTATCAATAAAAAAATTATACTAGCTTTCTGTTTGCTTTCTTTTGAGCATTTAATTATATTATATAACAGTGCTATAAGTGTAGCGTTTAATAAAATATGATGAATGAGCGCCCCTGAAATTTACTATTGGAAAAAATAAAGAAATGATAGCTTTGATTTGGAATATAATATCTTACTCCCGCAAAAACAATTTTCATGTTTAGGCATCGGCACATAAAGGTCATTAGCGGATCCACTATTAATCTATATTTGCATTTATAGCAATTCCCTGGTTTACTGTTTTAAAACAATCTCAAACAATACAAGTTCATTCAATTATGGAAAACCTATTTCAAATACATCAAATCCATTAAGTGTATTCAGTTTGTGGTTTTAATTATGGCTCATAAAACTAGACGAACATTGAGTTACTACTCTTGTGTAAGATTAAACAAAATTTAAAATTAAACTTCCATTATATTTGCTCTGTGATATAGGTGCCAAAAAACGTCGAGCTTTCTTGGATTCAAATCTTTACGCAATTTTTAAATCTGATTCGAAATTTTACCTTTATTTTTACGCCATTTAAAACTTCTATTATCAATAAAAAAAATTATACTAGCTTTCTGTTTGCTTTCTTTTGAGCATTTAATTATATTATATAACAGTGTTATAAAATATCTATAAGTGTAGCGTTAGAATAAAATATTATGAATGAGCGCCCCTGAAATTTACTATTGGAAAAAATAAAGAAATGATAGCTTTGATTTGTAATATAATATCTTACTCCCGCAAAAACAAATTTCTTGTTTAGGCATAGGCACATAAAGGTCATTAGCGGATCCACTATTAATCTAGATTTGCATTTATAGCAAATCCCAGTTTTACTGTTTTAAAATAATCTCAAACAATACAAGTTCATTCAATTATGGAAAACCTATTTCAAATACATCAAATCCATTAAGTGAATTCAGTTTGTGATTTAATTCTGGCTCATAAACTAGACGAACATTGAGTTACTACTCTAGTGTAAGATTGAACAAAATTTAAAATTAAACTTCCGTTATATTTGCTCTGTGATATAGGTGCCAAAAAACGTCGAGCTTTCTTGGACATGTTGTTGGAAAGTGTGCAAGAGGGGAACATGATNTTTAAAATTAAACTTCCGTTATATTTGCTCTGTGATATAGGTGCCAAAAAACGTCGAGCTTTCTTGGACATGTTGTTGGAAAGTGTGCAAGAGGGGAACATGATGAGCGATGCAGATCTTAGAGAAGAAGTGGATACCTTCATGTTTGAGGTATTTTAAAATGAGAGTCGCCAAAACAAACTGTGTGTCTTGTTTTAACCCTGCGGCAAGATATACAGATAGAATTGTGAATCTTTATTTAGTTTTATGTACAATTATTACCCTGCATATACTATATCTGTCAGATTGAAATGTATGTTTGACTCTGACCCTATATAATGGATGATATCTTGAGTCTTGAACTATAGCTGTAGCTGCCTACACTAATTGTAGTCTTGTAAGAAGAGCTGAATGTACAAATTGATCCTTTATGAAGTTCTGACTGCGTGAATTATGGCTCTCAAACAAATCTGTTAGATATCAAACACTACAATATCTAGTGATAATTTTGCACTACATGATTATTTGACTGAGGAAATTAATTAATTTTCAAAATATCGATGATGATGATGATGATTGTTTCAATAATAATAATAGTAATAATAATAACCTTTCTCCTGATTTGACAATATGTTCTAGAAAATGTTTAAACATTAAAACAATTTGGTATCGCTTTGCTTTATTATTATTATTATTATTATTATTATTATCATCATCACCACGTCTTACAACCGGTTCGGTTTATACGCACTTTCGCTAATGTGTAATGGTAGGGTGATAGTGAAATGAAATAGAAGACTTACATTTTAACGTGGGATCCGAACCACGTTATAGGCCTGTCATTCCACAAATTCCCAAGATGTTATTAATGCACGTCTTGTCAGAGGGGAAGAAAGTATTTTGTAATCAGCTAAATCAGAGCTGTGACTGAGGATTGAACCCGGGCGTCCAGCACAGAAATCTGTCACCTTACCCCTAGTCCGCCAGGTTACCTCTGGTCTTACTACCCGTTCATGTTACGCCTATGTACTAATAAACGCTAATGTTTCAGGGAAAATAAATATTGAATTTTAAACGATGTGTACCCTCATGTTCTTCAAGGGAGAGTGGAAATCAATTTAGGAAAAAACCCAGTACTTTCAACCAAGATTCGAACTACGATCTCCCCTAAATCGCTAGTCCAGTCTATTGCGATAGTGACGCCTTAGATCATGCCATAACTGAAACGGATATTAGTTAATCAACCATTAAAAGTATCGGTGATGTCTTTAGGTTTAACTTGTAAAAGACAATCCGAGTTCCATTACCTATAGAAAACCATAGTTAGATATCAATTCCTGATTGAAAAACACCCCAAATCTTTTCTAGGAAATACTAAGAGGCTTGGAAAGTAAGATCACCAAAGTTGTATCTTTCTAAATTTCTATATATACTTTGGATTCCCACCTTTCAGCAGTATATTTATGTTTCTAATTGAATACCAGAAGCAATGTCCAAGGATTGATTTGTTCTACAAGTTACAGGTTGCTTTCGTAGACATTGTTCTGCTGTGTGCGACAATTTGTAACATAAAATTGTCAAATGTATTTAACGTGCGAGATAATATTTATGGTTAGTCTAATTTGACGCTCGGATAAGATGAAATAGTTTGATGAGATTATGTTTTGATTTATATTTTTTAGAGGCTGATGTTGAGGGTTTTCTTGGCAGGTTTTTTTGTGGGTAGGTTTTAATTGATACATTTAGTTGGTTTTTTGGATATTTTGATAATTTTTAATCTTTAATACAGCATTAACGATAATGAGGATGTGTATTTTAATAGGAAAGTGGGAGAATTATATATATACACACCTACATGAAGCATTTATCTATTTATTAACTTTAAATCCAGTGACGTCAAAAAAAATACATATGATAGGTGATAATTGAATTGTGGACTTGCTCAGACAAAAAAAAATGTTATTACAATATTTGGGTTCACAAAGAACATTTACTTTTTAATACAATTATTTCAGGGTAAAATTAAAAACAACAACCATAATATTACAACAACAAAAATTGAGAATGGGACACTCTTAGGACCTCTGGGTCATGTTGTAAAAATATACCTTTACGGTTTAAGTGATTTTATTGAACAAGCAGCTATTTAGTAAACAATTGGAAATCCTTAAATATATATACTGTATACCTAAATAGGCAATTTCCTCAATGAGGTTGGTCGTTGGTCACTAAAATAATTAATACTAAATAAGGTCCTTGCATTCGTCAAAGTCATTACTTTGGCAAAAAAAAAAGTTTCTTTCTAGAGTCAATGTTGAAACAGAAATAAAACATATACAAGAAAAAGTCTAATGCCAGTGAATTAAGCTAAAATTAATATTAATCTTTGAACTTGGAGCAATAAATGTTGAACGTCGAATGAATTCTGGTTGAAGTTGTAGTATAAAACAAAGAATGAATCACAATTAAAGTTCGGGTTGATATCACCTCATGTTAATGGTGTCTTGCATGTAGTCTTCGGCGTTGAGGATGTTATATGTTAGTGGATCAGACAGTCTCACTTATAAGTCCTAGTGTTGTTCTGGAATTTATTAAAGTTGTCCCCAGACATTGTAATATCTTTTACTGGCATAATTGTGGTGTAATCGGCACTAATTAAACTCTGTCATTATCACAAGATTTTCTTAAAAAAAAAACCTTTTTACTTTGTTTTGCGTCCTTGTCTCTTTTCTTTTCCAACAATGCCAATACTCGCTTCTTCCTTAGTCTCTCCCGCCCCCCAAATGCTGGAGTAAATTTAATTTTTACTTGTATAATGCAGAAAATATGAGTCTCTTAGAATACGACAGTAAAATAACAACTGATCAGGATGGTTTTTAAAGCGGGGACGCAATATCCGGACAAAAACTCCAGTAATAAAATATTTTTGATCAGATAAATGTATTGGCATCATTATTAGGTATTTCCTTCAACGCAATGCAATGTCCGTTGAAAATAACAAGTTTTAAATAAATAATCACTTAAGAAAAATTAAATTTAAATAAAATATAAATTGACAGAATTAAAATTTTAAAAGTCTTAACAAAAGCATAAATTAAAGTAAAATTAGACACTCAATATCTTAAAGTTATCAATTGTATGAACTTTTATTTGGGGCCACTTAGAAACACGTTCGCGACAAGCCGTTGAATTCTGTTTACATTTTCACAGGGCCACGATACTACATCTTCTGGTGTTAGCTTCGCCCTATCATCGTTATCTATGTACCAAGACATTCAGGTAAATATCTTTTACAACCATAATTTTGTTTCCCCACCTCTTGATACTTGTTAACTACACTAATGGGGTGAAGACTACATAACTTAGGAAGAATGTACCCACATTTTCGTTGAGCTAGCATGCGTAAACATTTAGGAAAATATATTTTTTAGAAGATATTACCTGGATTCGAACCCATTCCTTGTCACCAGTCAAAGAGATTAAACAAGCTTGACGTTTAGTCAATGTGACCTCTCGGTAGGCTACGTATAAGTGAACACAAAATAATAGTTTAAAATTTTTATTAATCCGAAAATGAACATATATTAATTTAAAATGTAGTGCATTTCTCTAAATAATGTAATATATTAGCTAGAAATATAGTATAATACAGTAATATAAAGATATAAAGTATTAATCTAAAAATGTAGTTTATTAATCTGAAGATGTAATTTATTAATCAGAAAATGTATCTTATCTGAACGTTTAGTTTATTAATCGGATAATATAATATATTAGTTTATTGATTTGAAAATGTAGTTAAATAATCGGAAAATGTAGTATATTAATAAAAAAAGTTGCTTATTAATCTGAAGTGTAGTTTATTAATCTGAAAATATAGTTTATTAATCTGAAAATGTAGCTTATTATTATGAAAATGAAGAGTTGATCTGAAAACGTAAAATATTAATTCAAAACTATGGTATACTTTGTATTTCATTGAGAAAGTATATATATTAATTTGAGTTAGCAGTAGCGGATTTAGGCTCAGGCCCGTGAGGCCCGGGCCTAGGGCGGCAAATTTTGAGGGGTGGCAACATTTTTAAGATGACTAAAATTAAAAATCGATTGGGTTCTGGAGAAAGATCATTTTCCACTTTGAAAAGAGTGAAAAGTTATTTGCGTGCAAGTATGAAACAAGACAGACTAAATGCACTT
>CABFVX010010655.1:0-13288 GCA_902151425.1 Timema shepardi | reverse complement strand
GGGGAGGGGGAAAACCAACAGACAATCAAAGAGCGAGGAGGCGTGGTCATGTGACCAAATCCAGCCAGTAAGGAGCTGTGATGACAGGGCTTACTAGCTACTATCAGTTAACACCATCGAGATGAACTGTCGACAAAACAAAGGAGGGACTATTTAGTGAAAGGATTTAGTGAAAGGATGTCCGTTCAGTAGCAAATCAGAGCATAGACTTCCACATGGCTTTGTTTACATCAGGTCTACGCTTAGGGTGAATCAATAATAGCTTCTTCCATTTACAGCGTTGCCGCGATCGTTTTAGAAGTGAAGAAACAAACCATTTCGTCAAATACTGTGAAGCTTTAAAATTATGTTCTTACCCATAAAGGTGACAGAAGGTGGAGGAAAATACTTATTGACTCAAAACCATTTTTTAAATTCTATATTCGTTGAGCGTAATGGGCACATAATTAATTTTTTTTTTGTTAATTCAATCAGTGGCGGCTCGTATCTAAAATTAGTGGAGGTGTTTCTCCAGAAAATTTTTAACATTTGATTTAAAATTGTGTAAAAGGGGAAAAAAATATGTATAAAAAAATTATTTAGCAACTTGATAAAATATTAACAAAAAATAACCAAACTTTTTACTTACTTTGACTTAAATTGTTACAGTTCAAGCGTGATATATTCATTCATTTAAAAATGAAATCCATTCTTGTTTTAATTCGCGCTAAAGTTTAATCATTTTCTCCTTGATCCCTGTAAATGTTTCTCCATTGAAAGTACCGCAAGCGCATTTAGTCTTTCTGTTAATAAAAGAGAAAAAAAAATGAATCAAATAGAATAGCTGAAAGCAGAATAATAATCTAATTCAACACTCTTCCACACTTTATCACATTCAGGAATATGGTACACGGTTTTTAAGCACAACACACGCCGATTAAAAAAAACCTCCTTCCACCATCACGCCAGAGCCGGTGCTGCGAGAGCAACAGTGCTCTCTATACCTGGCAGTTCCACCTTCCTTCCCATCCCCTCCTATTTGCGTATGAGCATAACAGTCAAACACCACGTCGCTGGCACTGTGAAGCGCACAGTTCCATACAAAGGTTTTTGTATATTTTTCATAAACTGGGGGATGGCTACTGAAGTACTGACATTAAGCTTAAGGAATATATATTGTACTACAAAAATAAAGAAATAATTAAAGAAAAAATGACTCATTTTAATAAATTTTATCGATAATATCAAGTCGAAATAGGGAGTGCTGCAGTTTCGCAGTGCCTACACACGAGCCGAGCCGCCCCTGAGCTAAATCAATGAAAATGTTTTTATATTTTCTAAGCACCTCGTTTTACAAACTATTCATATTGAATAATGTTTGTACATATTATTGTATTCAATAATAATTAGCGTATAACCCGAATACGAAAATATGGGTGGATATTAGTTAGTAATATTAGATCATTGTAATTGAATACCGACCTATTTTTGTTTTTAAATGATCTAATTTTAATGAACTAAACACTATTTAGGATAATATTTATTATAAATATTAGCCTTTTTACTTATTAATAGTATAAATAAATATTGGTAGTCATGTAAATTTTCGATCTCAAAATTATGTGGTCCCAAAATAAAGAAAATGTGGATCTCACAGTTCCATATGTTCCCGTTTGGCTTGTTTGTAAAACTTTTGAGGGACCATAATATGAAAATATACACACTGTTTTCAAATTAAAATTAATAAAACTTAATAAAATTACATACGTGAATTTTAGATTAGTGAAACAAATACAAGCTTGAACTGTGAATACGGTTCAAGAGATAATCATAAATTATACATATTTGAAAATAAAAATGTTTTACAATCAGCCTTAAGAAAATGTACTTGTCAAAATGAACAGCTATTCGGAATACACATTACATGGAAAAAAATATATTTTTAAATAAAAAAGAAGCTTTTTTGTTATATAGGCCTTTAATGTGAAAACAATAACACTGCCGGTATCTATATAATGTGTAAAAAACATGAATAGCCAACATAAATAATTTGATATGAAATTATTTCATTTAGCACTGCGTCTTACTACACATTTGGGGGGTGTACCTACATTTGCGTGCAGGGAGATTGGAAAACATTTTGGTAAAAACCCTTCAGAACACTCGACCAAGATACTATCCTCGATCTCCCCGTCACAAACAAATCATCTTGTTACAATGCACACTCTTTATTAACACATTAT
Source organism: Timema shepardi (assembly GCA_902151425.1). Classification (NCBI taxonomy): domain Eukaryota; kingdom Metazoa; phylum Arthropoda; class Insecta; order Phasmatodea; family Timematidae; genus Timema; species Timema shepardi. Next base: position 11,066 of record CABFVX010010655.1, on the reverse strand, counting down.
TTTAAACCAAATTGTTCAAGTATGGTTTTTTCATAAAATTGAAATTCTTAAAAATATGTTCTGTTAACTAACCTAAAATTATTTATTATTTAATAAATATAACCGTAGTCCTGTTTATCGTGAAAAACTAATATTAAATTTCCATATTTAATTCAATCTTCAAGATCTTTTTTTGTTTAAATTAAAATTTTATATATCATTCATCGTAGTTAAATAACCCTTAAATTAATTTATTTTAGATGAATAAAGATACATTAATATTGCCAATACACAATAGTTTCCCGTTTTCAAATTTGAACCTAATCATTAAATCTTAAATACCACGTTACAAGACGCAGTCATTAGTTAATTACTATTAATAAATGATATTATTTTAGAAAAACAAATATATATATAACTATTTACAATGCAAAAAGCTTAACAATTACTCATTTTGAACCAAATTACTAAAGCCATATTTTAAAATACGATATTAAAATTTCGAAAAAAAAAGAAATCTTCAGTAAACAACCAATAGCTCAATATTAGTATACTGGCCCTAGCACTCCACCTTCTTTATCCCAGTTTTTGGAGCTTTTTATCGTATTTATTTTTTCCTGGGGTGTTTTATAATGTTGTGGGCACCTGTGGGGGTCATTGGATGGGTCTGTAGGGGCTCATTCTTGTCCAAACTGGTTAAATCCCGCCGAGTGTGTTGCATTTGATTTTTTATGTGTGCTCATTTGATTTTATGTGCACCCCATTTGATCGAATGCCGAGGGAAAGACTGGGGTTGGTGTGGGGAGTTGTTTTGGGGCAGTTTTTTAATTTGCATTGAATGCCTGGAGGGGGAGAATTTTGAGTGGGAGATTTTATTGGTTGGGGGGTGTACAGTCCATGGCATCGGGCACTCCTCCACCATGGTGTTGGCTTCCTGTGGTCACGCTATGGATGGTCCAAATCGAATGAATAGAATCGATTCATTCGATTTTGAATGAAAACAGTGGCAGGCAGCCAAAAATAATACGAATGAAATCTACAAAAGATTAGATTATTTTGCTACATTATAATTTATAATACGCAGGTTGTTTCTTTTTAAATGTAGGGTCTCCAGTTGTTTTAGATAGATAATTTTATATTTTTATTTATTTAATAAAACATTAGCCTGCTGTAATATTTATATCATCTTATCATTTTATTCACTCAAGTAATTTCACATTATTATAACTGTACCCTATATAAATTATCATTACACAGCAAACTTATGTCGCCGTTTGTCGAGTAGTAAATTGTTTGTTTGATTCTAAGAGAAGCTTCTGGGCTGTATGCAGTCAGTTGATTCAGATATTCAAATCAAAAATATTTATGCACCTACTTGATATATAAATAGGCAGGGGCGGCTCGTCCTTAAGGCGCAGAGAAGCGCGCCCCCCATCCCCACGAATCCCCAGTTCCTTTTAAAGTTATTATTCGCACTCTCACGACAATTTTATCTTGCCATCATAGTTTCAAGAAAAATATGTTTTTGGTTTAAGTAATAGCAGGCAATGTTTTTAAAATGGCATGCGGTTGGGCGCGAGGCGGTCAGCGCCATGCATTGTGAAACAAAACCTTCCGTCCCCTTAACCCATTGTCATGGTTTATGGTTTTATGGGTGCCAAGACTTCGAGAAGGAAGGCTGTCAAATGCCTGTCAGCGCACGACACAAAGGACTGCCCGAAGAAAGACACCACCACACCGGCAAGATGTGTAAACTGCAGAGGTGACCACTCTGCAAACTACAGAAAATGCCTCGTGTACAGGAAACTCTTAGACGAGAAACTATCACTTCACACAGATAAACCAGAAACCCTCACCCAACAGAGACGGATCACCCCACCCCCTAAAGCCACTGGTAGAGACTTCCCCACTCTCCCCCAACGACCAAAGACAGTACCCGAAACGCACCAATCTGAGGTCACGTCCACAAGCCGGCAATACAGCCAGGTTGAGCGACAAGCTACACGGCCCCCCCACAGCAACCCAAGAGCAAACCTCAACGGCCTCCGAAATCAAGGAACTATTTAATTTTTTCAAATATTTAAATATTATAAAATCAATTACACACCTCAAACCATACCTTACAAAGCTAAGGCAAGCACAAGACACCTCAGAAAAATTGATGATAGTTATAGAATGACTGACTGAATATTTTAGCTCTGAATGATGGACAAAAGGAAGTGACTGACAAAGGACATACTGCACGTTTTTTTTGAACGCGAATGGAATACTCCAGCAAGCAAAAGAATTAGAAGATTTACTTAACACTTATGCAATAGACATAGCTTTCATAAATGAAACACACCTAACTCCCACAAAAAATGTTTATTTTTACGGCTATGAAATCTACAGGTCAGAAAGAGTAAATAAAACAGGAGCGGGGACAGCGATCCTTATTAAAAGAAATCTCCCACACTACCAGCACCATTTTAAAGATTTAATAACAATAGAAGCTACAGCAGTAAATGTCAACACATGAAGGGGGAGTATTATTTTCGCGGCCATATACAAACCACCGCAGGTGACGCCACAGACACAAGACTTGGACGAACTCACATGGACAGGGAATCTAGTATTAGCAGGGGACTTAAATTCTAAACACATAAACTGAAACAGCAGAACAACGACAACTAACGGGTACAAACTCAACGAACACGCAGACAATAACAACTACCTATTGATCGCACCAAACGAACCGACATTTTACCCTTCAAATTACCTAAAACAACCAGATATAATAGATGTAGTTCTAACAGATATAGGAATCACACCAGAAGACCTCACGGAATTACACGAACTAGACTCAGACTATAACCCAATATTCTGCGAGATAAGAATTACCGCAGATATTGAGATAAGAGGGCTGACTAACAACCAAAANATTACACGAACTAGACTCAGACTATAACCCAATATTCTGCGAGATAAGAATTACCGCAGATATTGAGATAAGAGGGCTGACTAACAACCAAAACACATGTAACTGGGGCAATTTCAAAACAGCAATGGAAGACACACTTCCGGAGGTACACCACATACGAGACACGGAAAAAGCCGAAGCAACGCTTCACTTGTTCACGTCGATCGTACAACAGGCCAACAGGGAACCAATCACACACGACCTCCGGAAGACAAACCCACCATTAAATTTCCTCATAGCTGAAAAAAGGGAAGCAAGGAGGGACTGGTAGACATTCAGAACCCCCCAACACAGGGCAGCCTACAATAATTTAAAAGCACAGGTTAGAACAGTTAAAAGCATCAGGTTAGAAAGATGGAACACTTATGTCACAGAGGCAGCCACAGATCGTAGCAAAACATGGAAAATAACAAAGCAACTAAGGGGCAATAAAAGAATCAGAACAGTACCAGCCATACACGGGGGAAATGGTGTGGCCTATAAAAGCTCGGAGAAAGCGGAGGCCATAGCCACCACATTAGAAAAAAGTTCACACCCAACCAAAGACCACAAAAAGCTAACTTCACCAGGGAAGCCACCTTATCAGTGAGGGAGTACTTATTCAAACCAAACAACACGCAAGCAGACGACATCACACTCGAGGGACTTACATCTACTATACAGGAACTTCCCAGGAAAAAAGCACCAGGACACGATAATATCACGAACGAGATAGTACAACACTTACCAACAAGGGCAGTGCGGGTACTCTTGACTATTCTAAACACACTATTCTATCTCTGTCATTTCCTTGACGACTGGAAGTTGGCGAAAGTGATAAAAATTCCCAAACCCGGTAAAGACCCTATGTTTTCCCAAAACAGAAGACCAATCAGTCTCCTCCCCACGCTTAGTAAATTAGTTGAAAAAATTATCCTTAGAAGACTAAAACAAATCACTGATAGGTTAAAAACTATCCCAGAACTTCAATTCGGCTTCAATAATAAGCACTCCACCGCCCACCCAATAGTAAATCTAATAGAAGATGACACTCGGTATTTCGAAGAAAAACAATATCTAATAGCAATATTCCTAGATATAAAGAAGGCTTTCGATAAAGTGTGGCATATCGGCCTACTCCACAAACTAATCATATTTGACATCCCCTCATGGTTCGTTCACACAATCGCCAGCTTCCTTAGTCTGAGAACATTCAAGGTGACAATGGAGGGTAAAATGTCCCCAACACACCCAATCAGGGCGGGAGTCCCCCAAGGTTCCACACTATCACCTCACCTCTACAACATTTACGTATCAAACATACCCTCCGACCCCAGAGTCAAAGTTAGGCAATTTACAGACGATGCCATGGTTTACGCACAAAACAAAACAAAACATAAACTTCTCAAGTCTAAGAATTCAAAGATACTTAGTAACACTACAGGAATGGTTCACTAAATGGAGAATTAAAGTAAACCCAGACAAATCAGCAGCATTGGTAATATCTAAAAGGCTTCAAAACCCACCAGCTCCTTTCATATTATTTAATACAGAAATACCCATATAGACATGCGTATGTTATTTAGGCATAACAATAGATAAGAGATTAACTTGGAGAAAGCATATAGAACAAACAAACATAAAAGTGCTAGGAAGATTTGTGCAACTCTATCCACTGTTAAAAGGTAACCAGTTAACGGAACACACCAAACTAATTATCTACAGAGCCGTCATTCAGCCGATCATAGTATACAACTGCGTAGCCGGGAGTTACGCATCAGCACACTTACTAAATGAACTACAAACAACTCAAAACAAAATTCTCAGAACAATAACCGGGACAAACCACTACACCATAACAGATGATATTCACACCATGACAAAGAGCAGACTATTACAATAAATATACAGGGATAGAAACAAGAAGTTCTACGAACAAAGCGACACGCACACAAACACAATCACTAGGATGCTACGATCCAGAAGACACCAGGAAATACAAAAAACCTAGACTGGCATAGTGACAAACAAAAACATTAAATTTATTAAAAATATTTAAAACAAAAAATCTATTAAAAACATCTTTAGATTTAGTGAAACATCACTAGTTTTAGTTAAACACCATTAGTTATAAGCATTAAAAAAGTCACTATGTCATGAAGCCCGGTGGACGTGGACTACCTTCTCGAAGGCACACGGTACAACTTTCACGCACAAACGCTCATTTCATGCCATTACTACCTTAGTCACGGCCGGACGCCACTGGGATGACCGTCTAGGTTGTCTACTAGCCAGAGGATAACCCTGGCGCCGGGGGCGGTACCAGATGGTGAATGGAAATGTAACCATCCACTTCAAACCAACTCCTAAAACAGTCAAACCTAGCAAACCATTCCCGGACTCACGCTACGCCATCACTCACAATCGATCATTCCTAAGAAACCAATCTTCCTCATCCTAAGAAAGGAAAACCATTCCAAACCTCTGTACCACAGCGAGATCATTCACAATCACCACTATTTTCACTCAAAGGGTACTAATTTATATTTATCGCAGCATCATTCAACGGATTCCCCAATTAATTTTTTCACCCTCACATCATAAGGATAAGTGCTAGCGACTCCTGCCTGTAACCCACAAAGCATAATCAGGCCTTTAGCAGATGATCTAGCTTGGCGTAACTGTCAAGGTGGATATTCTGAGTCGGGCAACAGCTGAACGGTACCCATTGTCACAATCCTGCTATAGTTAGCTAGCTAACTAGCACTGCTTATTATTCTATTGAAGGTTCACTCCCTTTAAAGCTTGTGAAATATATATTGCGTGAACCAGCAATAGGTGTTGTCAGTCATCCTGCGTGCTCCTGCATCTTGAGGATGTGTGTGGCTTGTGTGTTTATAATAATATTATCTAGGGTTATTTTAGGATAACGTTTATTTGAGTTATATGTTTTAATATTTTTTGTAATTAGGCTTAATATGAATAGTTAAATTCAGGGGCTTAAGACAGCTAGTATTGCAAGATTAACTCTTGACCAAAAAAGAGAATTAAAATCATTAGGTAGGTCATGTCCTGAATTTTGTATGGAATAAAGTGAAAAAAAGAAAAATGAAAATAGAGTTTTTAAAAGACAGCTCAAGTCCAAAGATGCATACAAAAAAAATGGCTGGATTTGCGGATGTGATGTGGACAAAATCTTTGTACTGTTTCCCGTGTATTTTTTTCTCTCAGAAATAGTTGTGAATGCTTGTGGATATTAAAGGGCGTCAATGATATAAAACATTTAACAGAAAAGAAAAAAAACACGAAGTATCTGTGAATCACATGAATAATATCGTTGATCTTTCTTTGCGAGTCAAAGTAAACATATCGTCTAGTCTAGACTCACAATACAGAGAAAACGTTAAAAAACACAATACTCACGTTGACAAAAATAGGCACACATTAAACAGTTGATTTCATGTGTTAAATTCTGTGGTGTTTTTGAATTACCTCTCAGAGGCCATAACGAATCAGCATCATCTACAAACTTGGTGTCTAAAGAGGTTTAATTAAGTATACTGCTGAGCTGGATTATGCAATGAAAGACCATTTAGAATCAGCCACTGTATTCAAAGGAACATCGAAAATAATACAAAATGACATACTGCACTGCATGCTTAATGTCTGTAGGGAGGAAATAAAAAAGCAGATACGTGATTCTGATTTTGTAGCCATCGAATGTGATGAGACAACTGATGTAACGAACCATTGCTAGATGGTATTAGTTTTTAGGTATGTGTTTGAGGGGTTGGCTTGTGAGAGGTTTTGGGGGTTTCTTATTCCTGAAGGAAGAATTGCAGGCACCTTAGCAAAATTCATAATAGACCACATCAAACCTCTTATAGACACTTCAAAAGGAAGATTAATAGCATCAGACGTATGATGGTGCTAATGTTATGAGTGGCTCTGTTGGGGGTGTACAGGCCAAGATTAGAGAAACATACCCATTTGCCTATTTCGTACATTGTTACGCTCATCAGCTAAATTTGATATTGGAAAAAGCAACCAGTGCAAACAGCAAAGTTAGAGTTCTTTTTTTCTCGAACCTTTCTTTCATTCCCGCATTTTTTTCGCACTCATCTCTACGATCTGACGTTTTGGAGCAAAAAGTACAAGTCAGACTACTCAGAGTTGCTACAACAAGATGGAACTACAACATTCAAACTGTTAACGTTGTGTACGAAAATAGAGACAAGTTGGAGGAATGCTTCGAAGTTCTTGAGAAAAAGTGCACAAACTTACTGTTAACGAGGCGAGTAGCCACAGAAGAGTTTTTCAGCACCCACATTTCATGTTCTGGCTAACTCTTTTCCACAAAATTTTACCTCACGTGGATATATTGTACCAACAACTACAAACCAGGAACAGGGACAGTGTAATGTGGCAAAATGACATTTGAAATTTTGAAAATGAGATGCAGAAAGAAAGGGGGCAAGTGAATGAAATAGAGAAGCAGATAAATGAAGAGTTCCCTGAGCAACCAAGAAAAGGGAAAAGTAATGTTGAGTGTAGCACCAGAGGGGGGGATGCTAAAGAAGTGTGTGATGTCATTACAACTAATGCAAATGACAGATTCGCTTTTACTGGTCATTTGGAGGCAGCTTCTTTGTTATGTAATGAGTCATTTCCCCAATATTCTACTTGATTTCCGGAAGAAAAACTCACGCGAGTAATCCAACTTTACCCTTTCTAAGAAAAAGAAAAACTCTGGTCTGAATTGGGACTTTATACAGACGACAGGACTTTGACATTAAAAGAGCAATACAACTATTGAACTTCATGGAGAAAAATAACATTATTTCAGTTTTCAGTGAGGTGACGAATCTTCTAGAAATTATCATAACGACCCCAATGACGTCTGCTGAATCTGAACGTTGCTTTTCAACACTGAAAAGAATAAAGACTTTCCTAAGAAGTACAACAACAAATGACAGACTTAATGCTCTAGCGATGGTAGCCATCAACAAGGAGCTTATCACACAAATGAAGGACGTTGACGACAGAGTTATGGAAAAGTTCATTAACTTAAAGGAGAGGCGTATGGACTTCGTATATAAATAATGTATTTGTTTATTGCGTTCTAAGTCATTTCTCGCAAGTGTAAATAATGTAAATATTGTGTATCCTACATATTAATTTTGTGAGCTTGTGAGGACATTGAACATACATACCGATATATTTATGCACATTACACAGCTGCAGAGTTTCTACAACACATCCACGTTCTTTGGGGGGAGTTCATTTTGTTTATCTTTGCATGTTGTTTGTGATATTAATTTTTGAGTTTAACTAAATGAATATTTACCAAAACATATTCCGAAATTTGTGTTTTCTTTTAAATATAGTATTTAAAACTAATTTATGAATTAAACAGGTTGTGCCCTCCAGCTTCTAAAGTGACGAGCCGCCACTGTAAATAGGATAATAAGCTTATAATTTTGTATGTTTAAGAAGTATTTGAGGGTCAATTATTTTAACTCTTAAATACGAATCGAAACGTATGTTCTTTATTTTATTATTAATCTTACGCAAAAGTATTGCTATTAATGGCAAGATAATCTACACCTAATTTCATTACTGAGGGAACTGCATGCTTACTATTGAGCAACAGCTTTGTCATTCTTTTGTTTTCCGTGATCAGTCTTCCTTCGAATATATATCAAATTTGGCAATGCTGGGCTGTCATGGTTGCCAGTAAATGGTGCTTCTTCCTCCAGCACAGTCGTAAAGCTGCAGTAGTTTGAGTCTCATGTTCCTAATAACTATCTCAAAAATATAAACTAAATAAACACTCATATTTTATTAGTACTCTGTGTAGAAAAAGATTTGTTACTGATCACGTTAAGATTTTGTGTGTATGTGTTGGGTTTTTTTGCCGTAAGGTTGTGGAATTATAGTTTTATGTGCATATTAATATATTTATTTGAATAATAGTGTATTGTAAACAGTTAAAATATAATACAAATTACGGAATATCCGGCTTGTTACAAACAATTACATTCCAAGAAGAAAATATTAAGTAGTAAAGAAAGGACAATGGTGTTGAGAGTCTTCACCTATTTTCGTTAAGATGGAACTTGTTCAGTAAATCGAGTGGCGATGCAGACTGCAGAAGCTACAGGCGTGTCTTATAAGTTAGTAATGTCTATTAAACAAGTATTCAAAACTAAGGGAAAGTTACTGATACCAATCAAAAAAGAAAATAACTGCACTCAAATGAAGCGTTTGGATAAATATGACATTTTTACTCAAGCAGAAATTCGCAGAAAGGTACATTCACTTTACCGTAACAATGAATTACCTACCCTAGATAAAATTAAAACTTTGATTGATATCGAGAGTGAACTCCTTAATTTTCTGATTAAGAACAAGTAAGAATGTAATTTATAGCATTTAGTATAAAATGCATGTTGTAATATATTTGTTTGTATATTAATTAAAAGCTTTATACATAAAATAGTTTTAATCAAAATTACGTGGGGAATAGAAAAAGTTAATAAACTTCAATCTTGAAAAATATACTATTGTGTAAATAGTTAATGTTTCTAGAAAAGGCTGTACACCGATAGGAAATGGTTTTTGCCTGTCAATTGAATCCCCCAACCTCCCCATGCCGCATTGTTTACAATCAGGGATTTCCAAGTAAACCTTCCTCAGTCACTTCCTAACAACCGAAAGCTAAAAGGTTTGGCAACCGGTAACAGAGAGAGAGAGAAAGAGAGCGAAGATAAATCTTTTCTCCAAAGGACCTGCAGTTCCCTCAGCTATGATTTAGGTGCAGTTAAGTGATTTGTTTTGACTGTACTTTAGTCTTTGACACCGGCACAAGGAACTAGAAGATAGACAAGTGTGTTGATTAGCTGCCAAACCAAAATAATGCGTGTTGGGAAAGCCGGAAGCAGGGTGAAGAGGATAGTAGTACAAAGCAAAACCAACAAATAGTAACTACTTTTAAAGTAATAGTAACATCAGATTATTACTGAAGGTTGAGTGCAACCGCATTTGCATGAGGGAGAGTGAAAAAATTGCTATTGTCTGTTAAAACAGTCATATATCGATCTTACCACTCTCCATCCAAGCAATTGTTTTAGTTACTTTCCACGTATTTACTCTAACGTGTGACCAGGCGGGATGTCTACCAGAGTTTTCATTGGAGATAAATTAGAAAACCCTATCAGGATAGTGTTATAAGAACTAAATTAGGATGTGTACCAGCATTTGCATGAGAGTGAAATTGAAAACACAACAAACACGACTAAAGCGGCTGGATTCCTACCATTTACTTAAGATTTCTATTTGAGGTCAGTTGACAGAGGGATTAAATTATATGAAGATGTGTACCGGCATTTGCGTAGGAGTGAAATGAGGAAAACCCTACATGGAGTGTGTTATAAGCACCTCCACAGAACCGAGCCAAGGATTTAAGCCCAGTAGGTAACAGCATTACCGACTACGCTGACGATGAGCTAGACCATCTGGATGAAATAATCCTACAACCCCCTCCACAACAAATGGAGTCCTGAGAGTACATCAGCACGTCTAGCTTACAGTGAGAACAGTCCCGAAATGATCGAATAACGGGGCTTCATATTGTGCCCTTATCTACCGAAAGGAATACGTCCTGCCCATAGGTCATATAGATATATTATTGTGATGCGTGTGTCGTGAGGTATTTGAACCTAGCATTAGCGTTTCGAAACAGATCTGTCGTATAGGTAGAGTATTGTGAGGAAATCGTGTTCTAACTCGTTTGGTAGTGACATGTTGCTTTACATGAATCGGCCCCCCTGCGGGACGGGGTTTAGAATAGTCCCGCATTAACCCCTGTTTGTCGTAAGAGGCGACTAAAAGGGGAGGCTTCTGTGCAGGACGTACCTCGTGCAGGACAAACCTATCCTATATCTTTCCTTTCACATCCTTTTCTTCTTCATTCACTTTCACCCCTTTTTTTCACTCTTCCCCCTTCGCTTTATCTGCTCTTACTTCTTTATTCCCTTCCCCCTGCCGTTCATCCTGCACGAAGGCCTTTGGCCTTTCTGTTGACGACTTTGGCTACTAACCCGGCTCTTCTCTGTTTATTATTGGATACCACTGCTTTGAGCTCCCG
>CABFVX010010654.1:5000-13299 GCA_902151425.1 Timema shepardi | reverse complement strand
CTCCTACAGTAATATGGCCCACAGATTAGGAGCCAGGGAGGGATCTCTCTCTCTCCTACAGTAATATGGCCCACAGATTAGGAGCCGCTACTGTTAGTACACAATTTATTGTTGATCTACTTTTAACAACTTCTTTACCCGCTTCAATGGACTCTAAAAACAGAGCAAAAATAATTAGCCAGAGAGTTACTATTATTAGTATAGTGACTTTAGTTTGGATCCATTTTTTTTGTCTATTTAAAATGTGACCTCCCCTAAATATATATATATATATATATATTAAATTTAACTTTTTTATACTTTTTAACTGTCTTAGGAGTTATGACACATCTCATAATCTATAGCAATTTTTATAAAGGTAGTTGAGTGTTTTTAATTAACCTTTAATTGTGGTATACAATCATGAGAATGGTTTATTTTGTTAAAATAATAAAATGTTCTCTCCATTATTATCACAATGCACACTTTCCTAAATACATTGAATACACGGACCCCGTCATAAGGGGTCGCACTTGCCCCTGTGACTGGAGGGAGGCAACACGCACTCCTCACAGGGGTATCAACTTGTATACGTTCCACAACCAATAGTAATGGATATCACCACCATCACAAACTTACTATTAGAGTTCCCTTCTCTTTACACACGTTTTCCTAGACAAAATAATTAACTGAATATTGCACATAATTGACAATTGTCCACGCATTTTATTAAAAATTGACTAAAATAATATTCACTTCACTTTATAAAGCTGCTCGAGTACTTCTAACATGCCCAAATTTCACACTTTGAGTAGACATTATGTGTAAAGTATACGCTTAATTTATTTTGTATGCACTTATTTAAGTTTGGTTTATGAAGACCTAAAATATATAATTATTATGTCATTAATTTTGGGTGATACATTGTTATAATGGGGGGGTGTTTGTTTACACTGCTCTTACAAGTGTCACGTGGTTGTCTACACTACAAAAATCCCCACTTTCCATCATATCTTCGTGCCTATTTGAGATAGGAAGCAGACTACCATTGTAACGGTATAAAACTTGTGTCTGAACTATATTTTTATAAAATCAATCGCTTCTACGCTATAAGATGTGAGGTATACATCTTCAATCAAATGAAGTTGATTGTAAAGCTTAGTAGGCACTTGTAAACATTGTTGGATAACTGTTCTCCGAGTGTTGGCCAACATAGGAAACATTGTTGGACAACTGTTCTCCGAGTGTTGGCCAACATAGGAAACATTGTTGCACAACTGTTCTCCGAGTGTTGGCCAACATAGGAAACATTGTTGGACAACTGTTCTCCGAGTGTTGGCCAACATAGGAAACATCGTTGGCCAACACTAAAGAAGGATTGTTTCGCGCTCTCTCGAGAACGACACTGGTTCTAGGAGCTCCACTGCACGTCTCCTGCACATTTTGAAGTTATTTTACAAATGGCTGGTCCCAGGATACTGAAAAGAGGAACACGATATATACCGGCAATCTCACTAACAGCCCACGTTACTTGTTGCCAACATTGTTCACTTGCTGGAAAACACAAGGGCAACATGTTGGCAAACAATGTTTCCCAGGCGTACTTTGTCTCCATCCCTCGGAGAAAGAAGTATTGTGAGGTCGACAAATGAAACCCTATAGGCCTACTATATTTCAATAAATGTGCACGTTTTTTGACCCCCTGAAAACGAAAAGCTGTTTTCTAGACGCCGCCTCTTTGTCTCGTTGCCCCTCTATGGTCTTACAACTCCATAGTCTTCAGTAGTTTGGTTTAATTATCTTAACAACTATTTATATAATTAATCGTTTAATGTTGGAGTGTTGATGAATGTCAGAAAGGGGAATAAGCACTTCAAAAAGTACGCGAAAATATTGCAGCTTAAATTTTATTGAATAAAGAAGAGTTCAGAAGACCCACTAACATATTAAAATTCTTTTTTCCAACCTTAATATTACAATTTAACTATTCACCTTTTTTTAAACGACGAAATACACTGTAGCTGGTAGCGGCCATGTTGATCCTGCTGTCACGTGACGCTATCGAGTGTCGAGAAGACAAGTCCATCTTTCGACCAAAGATGTCTGTTCTAGTCCAGTAGCTCTCAACTACCTCTGTGGCCCTGCTACTCATGTGTTTTGTTATAATAATTGTAATATTATGTTTATTTACATAATTGACAATAATGCTCTCGTGGTCCGATATTTTAGCGGAGGCGATGACCGGAAGCAAAACGTTGTTAATTAGAGATAACCTCTCTTCACAACATCCGGTCAAGACAGTTACGAGCGTTTGGTAACTGATGAGAAACTCCACCAAATCAATCAGCCATATTAAAGCAGCGAAAAAAATTAAAACACTTGAATTAAATAATTGTTTAATTTCAGAAGCAGGCAATTAAAATAAAAAGCAGAACAAAATATGGATATCTATCGTACTTGAAAGATTATTCAAACCGTCGAACGTAAACAAGAAAATGGGTCCATGGGGACAAGCCGTTTAGTATTTATTACTGCTCTATTTCTACATTTTTTAAAGATGGGGACAGTTTCCAAACCAATAGTCTTAAAAAATATTTTGTGGGTCATTCTACTTAAAATAAAACAAAACTACTGTTTTAAATTCATATATTATTGTTTGTAGAAGGAGGGTATTCAAATTCTATTGAAAGCTAATAATTTATTTGTAATGGTGTTTTCGTACTATTATAAAAGGTAAAGATGCTTGGTTGTCGAACATATAGCGGCTGGGATGTGTAACTTACCCACAAAGTTGGGAACCGCCACCATATTAAAACTTACACAGAACGATATCTTCCCCCAAAAACAATGAATACCGAACTGAAGAATAACTCACATTTTTACTTGAAATATGATGGGAAAATGTACAGAGAGCTAGACCAAGACTAACTGTATGGATCGTTGCGGGCTATTTACACTACCAAGCTGTTTGTTACCTAGTTATTAAATAACTGTATGGATCGTTGCGGGCTATTTACACTACCAAGCTGTTTGTTACCTAGTTATTAAATAACTGTATGGATCGTAGCGGGCTATTTACACTACCAAGCTGTTTGTTACCTAGTTATTAAATAACAGATATCTCCCCGGGATCCGTTATCCTCCACAGTCCAGTATCTGACGAACAGGGACTGAGGATCTTTTTGATGACCCCCAAAGGAACTCTTTACTCCTATTTTGTAAATGTTTCTGTAGCAGTGTATATTATTCCATGTATGCTATTTGGTGGAGTGTTTCTGAAACAGTTTTTATTATTTTGTTTCACAAATGTTAAAAGTTTTCAGTAAATGTCTCTTTTTTAAGATCAAAGAGATTGAAAGTCTTTCTTTGCGGTGCAATGTAACATTTATTTTAGTTCAGGAAAAAATGATTTAAATAAAAAACTAAATTAAATGGTGGATGCCATTTCAAGACTGCACGGTCCACGTAGTGTAACACGCTGTGTTAGTGTAGTGTAACACGCTGTATTAGTGTAGTGTAACACGCTGTGTTAGTGTAGTGTAACACGCTGTTGTAGTCTGTAGTGTAACACGCTGTATCAGTGTAGTCTGTAGTGTTACACGCTGTATCAGTGTAGTCTGTAGTGTAACACGCTGTATCAGTGTAGTCTGTAGTGTAACACGCTGTGTTAGTGTAGTGTAACACGTTGTATTAGTGTAGTGTAACACGCTGTGTTAGTGTAGTCTGTAGTGTAACACGCTGTGTTAGTGTAGTCTGTAGTGTAACACGCTGTGTTAGTGTAGTGTAACACGCTGTGTTAGTGTAGTCTGTAGTGTAACACGCTGTGTTAGTGTAGTGTGACACGCTGTGTTAGTGTAGTGTAACACGCTGTGTTAGTGTAGTGTAACACGTTGTATTAGTGTAGTGTAACACGTTGTATTAGTGTAGTGTAATACGTTGTGTTAGTGTAGTCTGTAGTGTAACACGCTGTATTAGTGTAGTGTAACACGCTGTATCAGTGTAGTCTGTAGTGTAACACGCTGTATCAGTTGTAGTCTGTAGTGTAACACGCTGTATCAGTGTAGTCTGTAGTGTTACACGCTGTATCAGTGTAGTCTGTAGTGTAACACGCTGTATTAGTGTAGTCTGTAGTGTAACACGCTGTGTTAGTGTAGTCTGTAGTGTAATACGCTGTGTTAGTGTAGTGTAACACGCTGTATTAGTGTAGTGTAACACACTGTGTTAGTGTAGTGTAACACGCTGTGTTAGTGTAGTGTAACACGCTGTATTAGTGTAGTCTGTAGTGTAACACGCTGTATCAGTGTAGTCTGTAGTGTAACACGCTGTGTTAGTGTAGTGTAACACGCGGTATTAGTGTAGTCTGTAGTGTAACACGCTGTGTTAGTGTAGTCTGTAGTGTAACACGCTGTATCAGTGTAGTCTGTAGTGTAACACGCTGTGTTAGTGTACTGTAACACGCTGTATTAGTGTAGTCTGTAGTGTTACACGCTGTGTTAGTGTAGTCTGTAGTGTAACACGCTGTGTTAGTGTAGTGTAACACGCTCTATTAGTGTAGTTGTAACACGCTGTGTTAGTGTAGTGTAACACGCTGTATTAGTGTAGTGTAACACGCTGTTTTAGTGTAGTGTAACACGCTGTATTATTGTAGTGTAACACGCTGTGTTAGTGTAGTGTAACACGCTTTATTAGTGTAGTGTAACACGCTGTATTAGTGTAGTGTAACACGCTGTGTTAGCGTAGTGTAACACGCTCTATTAGTGTAGTGTAGCACGCTGTGTTAGTGTAGTGTAACACGCTGTGTTAGTGTAGTCTGTAGTGTAACACGCTGTGTTAGTGTAGTGTAACACGCTTTATTAGTGTAGTTGTAACACGCTGTGTTAGTGTAGTGTAACACGCTGTATTAGTGTAGTGTAACACGCTGTTTTAGTGTAGTGTAACACGCTGTATTAGTGTAGTGTAACACGCTTTATTAGTGTAGTGTAACACGCTGTGTTAGTGTAGTGTAACACGCTGTATTAGTGTAGTCTGTAGTGTAACACGCTGTATTAGTGTAGTCTGTTAGTGTAACACGCTGTGTTAGTGTAGTGTAACACGCTGTATTAGTGTAGTGTAACACGCTGTGTTAGTGTAGTGTAACACGCTGTATTAGTGTAGTGTAACACGCTGTGGTAGTGTAACACGCTGTGTTAGTGTAGTGTAACACGCGGCCAGTTCTCCCAGCTGATGTTCCCCTGTAGAGTAGTGTTCCCGCACTACACTCCATCCCTCGTGTCTCGTCACTTCAAGGCCGAGAGTTATTTCTGGTTACCACCGTCTGTGGGCCAGGGCTCTTCCTTCCCCTTCCCCCGCAATAACACTGCTCTAGTGCGTGACGTCACACACATCTAGCCCGGTTCTGAGTTCGCACCCAGCTATCTCCGCGGTAATGTAGTGTATTATTTAGTGCTTCCTGTGCCTTTGATTGGGGGGTGGCGTCTCCCCCCCCCCTGGAGGGGGCCAGGTCATTGGCTGAAACAGGAGGGCTCTACACTACATTCAAGTTACCTATTTATTAATTCTGTACGACTCAAGTTCAACAATCCATGTAGCAAAGTAAACCCATCATTTTGATCTCGTTATTGACTGTCTCTGTCAAGAGTCGTGGGTAAGTAACATAATATACTTAGACCGTCTCAAGACACAGCAGATTGTGATCTTCATCTGTCATGGTCGGTAGATGGCAGGATCTATCCATACCATCTCGACAGTGTCGGAAAAACTGCGCGTGGGTGGTGAACATTCGTCGCGGCTGGTATTAAGGCTACATATGAGGGCACGTGATATGAGATGGGTTGTGGCAAAGATGAATCCGCATCTATTCGTGAATTCTCGTGCGGACATAAAACAGCGCTCTTGAATTTTCATTATTTTCTAGTATTTGAAGTTTTCTAATGTGGTGATATGTTGTTCAATGTGAGGGAAGTGGCGGGAAATAATAGTCCTCAGTTCTATTCGACAGTAAAATAGTCTCTTTCTGTCCACTTGATGGATATAACCATGCAGATAGCTCGGACCGGTAGATAGTACGTGACATCACTACTCTGACGTCACTAGTTCACTATCCTGCAGTGTGGATATCCTCCTTCAGACCCCGTGGTTCCGACACTGGACTACTCAAACCACCTCCAGTCAATGGACTACGATAGATGGCTTAGGCCTACGTTCAATTCTTAACCTCACCTTTTTTATTTTTTACATGTTTGGAGGATTTATGAACTAGCTCACCCTTGTTGGGGAAGACAATGGTATTTATTAGCGTAGAAGAAGGAAACTATGCAATAAGATATAATATTTATGAGCTGACATGGGATCGAACAGAAGAATAATGGAATATACCAATAATCAAACCATTTCCACGGTGAATTTGTTTGGTACATTTGCGCGAGCTTGTGTTGTATCTGCTGAGCCACGAGCGTTGCAACATCCAACGAGAAAATGAAGTCCTTGTCTATTTTTATCTTCGTGTTGGACCAAAATCCGAGCTTTGGTTGCCAGATCATTTACATCACATGACACCAACACACACTGCAACAAGCTTTCACCAGAGTTCACAACGTAACGCTGCAACAAGATTTGATCACAGTTCACAATGTAACGCTGCAACAAGCTTTCATCACAGTTCACAATGTAACGCTGCAACAAACTTTCACCACAGTTCACAATGTAACGCTGCAACAAACTTTCATCACAGTTCACAATGTAACGCTGCAACAAACTTTCACCACAGTTCACAATGTAACGCTGCAACAAACTTTCACCACAGTTCACAATGTAACGCTACAACAAGCTTTCACCAGAGTTCACAATGTAACGCTGCAACAAGCTTTCACCAGAGTTCACAATGTAACGCTGCAACAAGCTTTCACCAGAGTTCACAATGTAACGCTGCAACAAGCTTTCACCAGAGTTCACAATGTAACGCTGCAACAAGCTTTCACCAGAGTTCACAATGTAACGCTGCAACAAGCTTTCGTCACAGTTCACAATGTAACGCTGCAACAAACTTTCACCACAGTTCACAATGTAACGGTGGAACAAGCTTTTAAAATAGCTAAGAGTAGACAATTTATTTTGTATTATCGAGGTGAGAAAATATTTAAATTATTAGTTTTTTTTGGATGAACTACCAGAAAGAGCGAGAAGGTAACATCTCTATGTTTGACCTAAAAGAGAGAGAACTAGGAGGTAACATCTCTATGTTTGACCTACAAGAGAGATAACTAGGAGGTAACATCTCTATGTTTGACCTACCAGAAAGAACTAGGAGGTAACATCTCTATGTTTGACCTACAAGAGAGAGAACTAGGAGGTAACATCTCTATGTTTGACCTACCAGAGAGAACTAGGAGGTAACATCTCTATGTTTGACCTATAAGAGAGAGAGAACTAAGAGATAACATCTCTATGTTTGACCTACAAGAGAGAGAACTAGGAATAACATCTCTATGATAGACCTACAAGAGAGAGAAATAGGAGATAACATCTCTATGTTTGACCTACAGAGAGAGAACTAGGAGATTACATCTCTATGTTTAACCTACAAGAGTAGAGAACTAGGAGATAACATCTCTATGTTTGACCTACAAGAGAGAGAACTAGGAGATAACATCTCTATGTTTGACCTACAAGAGAGGGAACTATGAGATAACATCTCTATGTTCGACCTACAAGAGAGAGAACTAGGAGATAACATATCTATGTTTGACCTACAGAGAGAGAACTAGGAGATAACATCTCTATGTTTGACCTACTAGAGAGAGAACTAGGAGGTAACATCTCTATGTTTGACCTACCAGAGAGAGAACTAGGAGGTAACATATCTATGTTTGACCTACAAGAGAGAGAATTAGGAGGTAACATCTCTATGATAGACCTACAAGAGAGAGAACTAGGAGATAACATCTCTATGTTTGACCTACAGAGAGAGAACTAGGAGATTACATCTCTATGTTTAACCTACAAGAGAGAAACTAGGAGATAACATCTCTATGTTTGACCTACAAGAGACATAACTAGGAGATAACATCTCTATGTTTGACCTACAAGAGAGAAAACTAGGAGATAACATCTCTATGTTTGACCTACAAGAGACATAACTATGAGATAACATCTCTATGTTTGACCTACAGAGAGAGAACTAGAAGATAACATCTCTATGTTTGACCTACCAGAGAGAACTAGGAGATAACATCTCTATGTTTGACCTACAAGAGAGAGAACTATGAGATAACATCTCTATGTTTGACCTACCAGAGAGAGAACTAGGAGATAACATCTCTAT
>CABFVX010010653.1:0-13305 GCA_902151425.1 Timema shepardi | reverse complement strand
ATGTGTCATATCAAATGAAAGCCCAATTAAAGATCTTTCAAATGAGCCATAATTCAGGACTCTAGCACAATTAGATCCAAAGTTATTGTCAGTTAAGGTTTGCTCAGCAGATCAAAAATCATGTTTTTTTAAAAATTTAAAAAATTAATAACTCAAAAATGGATGCAGTAAAAATTCTTTAAAAAATCATACTTGTTTATAATGATGAGTTCTACAAATATACCAAGTTTCATAAAAATCAAAAATGGTCGGTTTGAGAGCCTGGTTGATTTGACATGGAATGACCCTCAAACGTAAAGTCTCAGTCCAATAAAAACAAGAATCTGTTTCTCGGGTTCATGTTTCGAGCAACGTTATTAACAGGGCAGTTAAATTAATGGCAGTTTTGTAAAATCTTTAAAACTCACCGATATGTGTTGGACATTGGAAGGTAATATATGTAACGTTTGTGTTTTGGAAAGTAGCTGATCAATGTGAACTGTGTGTTTGTGCGACATTTCTCTGGACAAACGACGTAACAAGTTACCTCATCAATGGAGTAGTTCTGCAAACTGGGTAAGAAACCAGGCATCTCTTTGCCCAAGGTTTCCCTCAAAGGGTCCACTAGGGCAGAGTCTTTGGTTCGCAGCCGAGGAGGTGTGCTAGCACGACTAGGTGAGGGGGAAGACTGTCGAGAAAAGACATCCTCTTGGGCGGAGGGTGGCATTACAGGCCAATGCCCCATAGGGGGCCCCAACAGCTGCATGTAGTTTGTAGAAGGGTCTGGAGAGAGCCCCACACCAAACCCAGGGGGGAGAGGGCTTCTGCCCTTGCCCAAATCATGGCCTGTAAGAGAATGCCAGTCTTACCAATTTGTACCGGTTTTTAAATTGACTAATGGTAGAAGACAGTTTCGTGAGTACTCCATCTTGTCTACAACTTTAGCTAGAGTAATCTCGGCACTCAGTTTGTAACTACGGTACCTGTTGTGTTGGAGGGTGGGAGTGTCATGGTGGTACACGGCCCCCCAACGCCCACATCTGGGACAACCAACGGTTCCTCCGGGGCCTGGCAAGGTACCTACAACATAGCCAACCACTTAGGACAGCCCTACTTTGGATGCTGACGCTCAATTTTAGTCTAAATTTAAATAAATTGCTATTTAATTCACTGATCCAATTACAACCACTTCAATGATTAGCATTTGGTTTGAATTTAATTTGAACAGTGAAAGTTTATTTATAAATCTTGGTTGGTGCAAAGTGGAATAAACAATGAAAGAAAACTATAATAAGACCTTAGATTAAATTGTAAAGTAAGAGCTTGAAGTTTGCCTATATTTTCAAGAGAAGTCACAATAAAAGTTTATTTGTTTTGAGAGGAAAAATCCAGCCCAAAGGATGCATCAGAACAGGGTACATTGGCCTAAGCAGATGCCTTTTAACACCAAGGGTTCTAAAATAAGTATTAGGGTTGTCGACAAAGTGAATTGCTAACCTGCATTGGGGCGTAATACACGTTCATATCGACAGGGAGATGCTTGGTTGCCAATTTGGCCTCCTCCTCTTGAAGTCTAACGAGGATATTGCCAAACACATTCTTCTGCTGGAAGGTGAAGGATGGGTGATTCAAAGCGAGGGTGTAAACAAGCAACAACTCCTCGAGAGGATTTTCATCAGACGGGTTATTGTTTATAATAGTGTTGATTTCACCGACATCAAAGTTCGACAATATCTTGAAAAGGCCATTAGAACACGGATAGTTGCAGGTTCGCAATAGTGCCAGATATAAAGCTAGCTTCCTTTGAGTTCGTTTATCACTAAGACACTGAAGTTCTGAGAGCTCCGCGGGATTATTAGCTCTGTTTTCTGTGTCCCTTAGGTCATGAAAATCTCTTTTGCCGAGATCTTCAAGACATGTGCCTAAATAACGTAGTTCGAATGGAAGGCACATATTTAGTAAACTACACATCAAATCTATACGTCTGTAACTTTTTATCTGCTTGAACCATTTCACTACGTCTTCTTTAAACACCATTTCCGGCATACATTTATTCTGAATGAAAAATAACTCTTGAAATTGAATGATTTATAATATATTTATTGGAAGTTTTCACAGAAAAGATAAAAACCACTGTGAACGTGAAGTATCTTATCCTTCCCCCATGAAGCAAGATGCGCTTGATATCGATAGTTGTGACCTATCCACCGCGAGCAGTCAGTCGATTAGCCCCGCTACTTTTAAAAACGATTTAAACATGACGTCACTGGATTTTAAATATAGAGAACAATAAAATAATGAATTAGACAAAGTTTTGAAAGAAAAAATTCTTAAATCTCAGAACAATATTATATAAATTATATTTTAAATTGATAAAAGCTCAGTTAATTAGAAGTTGACTTATAAAATGACTTTTATTAGAGGCATCACAAAATCCTTTTTAGGCTATATATATATATATATATTTTTTTTTTGCAGCATTCCTTAGCACACATTTGCACTATCTACATTGTGACTATGTGACTACGATATATAGTTATCTAAAGAAATTTTACGGACCGCTCACTTCTGCCCGGTGCGGTCATCTTTGTGCAAGAAGATGGAAATCCTCACACAACACCAAACCCCACCTCTCTCTTTAGACCATGGTATTGATTTGTTTTTCTTACGTTGTTTCAAGTTAACCTTAAAATAACTAACTCATTTAAATAAATCAAAATTATTGTTTTGGGCCTACGTTATTTTATGTCTACATTACCGGTAAGTAGTTGTGTAAATTTCCTTATCTTTTCTTTAATTAAAAAGTAAGAATAGCTCCCGCATTTAATCCACAAAATCATATACCTTAGAGGCCCTTTGATACAGTGTTAGTTGATTAATGAAAGTACAATGTATATTAATTTGGCTGCGCACGCAAAGCTTGCACCGTGTAAACAGACAAGCAAGCGACTAACAAACAAGTACAATTGCAATTGAAAAACTTGGTCACCTTCCAACTTTACTAATCAAGTCAACAATCCAATATGGCGGCAATTAAAAAATTGTGTATGTGGGAGACACTTATTTGTGGAATGTTATGAACGGGGTAGGGACTACCACCGTGCTAGTAGGGCAGGGCCCTTGAGCAAAGGAGGCCCCAAAGCGAAGAGTTTTTTTTTTATATTTTGAAAGAAAGTAGACCAAAGCTTTAATCAAACGCATATCGTCTCAACATATTAAACTCTCGATGTTTTTCCTTTTCAATCTGTTAAAACTTTCACTATACGAGACTGGGTAGGAGGAATGCGAGCGAGTCAAAAACATCAAATAACTAACAACACACATCAACAAGAGCTATTAAAAGAAAGTGGGAATGTGGGATTTAGAGGTGAGAGGGAAAAAATAAAAAGGGGGTGCTCATTATTATCTGTCACCCCATGGCCCCCAAGGCTCTAGTTACACCCTGGTTATGAAATGAATGAGTCTTTTGTGGTTTTTTAAGCACCGGCTTTATAAAGATAAGAATGCTAGGGATATTGCAGTAGAGGATATTGTAAAGTGATATCAGGTGCACATTATTCTCAAGAAGTGTTTAAAATAAAATATTACGTAAATATTGTAAATGTGCCTTGTGAGAGAAATTATTTAATATCGGTAAACAAATGTTATAAATAATTTCATCAAACCAATAATTATTTCCTACCAATCAACGTGGCATGTGTAATTTTTTTTATAGACAATCACAAAATATAATAAAACATGGTAGTACCGTGATTAGTTCCGGCAACATAATTAATATTCATGTTATCAGCAAGTAAGGTAAGAGTGCTCGGCGGTTTTCACGCGAAATCACCGGCACGCTTTTCAATCTCCGAATTCGACACTTTAACAAATCTTTACAAGTTTTAATTAATAATGTTCAGCCCATAAACTTCAAACACTTTGTAGTAATGCTTTGGCAACTTGAGTAGATACACAATATAATATTATTGTCTCATAACAAACTCGATAATTTATATTTAAACCAATCTACAATTTAATTTATTATTATTTTAAAAGAATATTTTAGGCCTAGCTAGCATTTAACAAAATATTTTGTTATTAGTATACCAACATTTAAAACAGCGTTGAAAAAACTTGGGTTAGGCCTATTTAGAAAAATGACCAACCGAGTTTGGTTGTATTGGGATTTATTGACCTGATTTGAGTTTAATTGTATCTACCATAAATGCTAAATGAGCTAACAAATCAAGCAAATTAATATAATAATTATATGGGATAGTGGCGTATTCTCTGGGTATGATAGTCCTGCGTCGCATACCCATAATGATATAGACTAGTTTTTGTTTAATTCAATGCTGTCTGTGTGAGCTATGTAAACACTAATGATTAAATTGTTAATAAATATACATGTAATGAATGAATTATTAATTTTAAACTAATATTGGTTCATATTCCAAGAATACCGTGTTTTAAGTAATTCTTCTTCCAAAAGGTTCTACTTAGCACAATAGGAAACCCAGGGTTTGCTACTTGGAAAACGCCAGACAAGCTAGGCAGGCTCTAATGACCCTGCCCAATGTCTAGGGAGCTGCAACACATTCCTTTCCACTCGCCCACAAGTAATTGGCCAATGAGCTCACGTTTTACACCCCAGGTCATGCTGTTCATGTGAAGCAAGCTAAATATTGTGCCAAATATTGAAAAAAGACTCAAGATCACAATGTTTATTTACTAAGCTAATTTAATGTAGTTTAAGTAAAATTACATAAAATATATATATAATTAATTGTAAAATAATAGTCTACGTAACAAGCTTTAGATTATATACATTGAGCTATGTTTAGGTATTATAGTCACATGTATTATCATGTATGTGACAAATACATTTAACCACTCTTTCAAATTTAGGCATTTCAGCACTGATAGAGTGGGGAAAGAGGGGATTGGGTGACGAGGCTAACGTAGTTGACGGTAGTTCTGGTTTTTATTTAGTAGAAAGGATCGTGGAGTTTTAATAGTGTTCTTTTAGTATTTGATTTACATTAATGACTTATTAGCCATTGTGATTTTTTATAATTATGCATCAAAGAATTCCAAAAATCAGGAGTGGGATTTTACCATTTCAAGATGATTTAGAAGGAAAAGGTAAAATCTACACTATCTACACTAATATTATAAAGAGGAAAGATTTGATTTTTTTTTTGTAATGAATAAACTAAAAACTACTGGACATATTTTAAAAATTCTCTCACCAATATAAAGCTACATTATCAGTGAGTAACATAGGCTATATTTTATTTTGAAAATTTAATTTATTCCTCATAAAAATATCGATAGTCACTCATATTTTATGGTAGAGTCTTATTGTGCCAAATATTGAAAAAAGACTCAAGATCACAATGTTTATTTACTAAGCTAATTTAATGTAGTTTAAGTAAAATTACATAAAATATATATATAATTAATTGTAAAATAATAGTCTACGTAACAAGCTTTAGATTATATACATTGAGCTATGTTTAGGTATTATAGTCACATGTATTATCATGTATGTGACAAATACATTTAACCACTCTTTCAAATTTAGGCATTTCAGCACTGATAGAGTGGGGAAAGAGGGGATTGGGTGACGAGGCTAACGTAGTTGACGGTAGTTCTGGTTTTTATTTAGTAGAAAGGATCGTGGAGTTTTAATAGTGTTCTTTTAGTATTTGATTTACATTAATGACTTATTAGCCATTGTGATTTTTTATAATTATGCATCAAAGAATTCCAAAAATCAGGAGTGGGATTTTACCATTTCAAGATGATTTAGAAGGAAAAGGTAAAATCTACACTATCTACACTAATATTATAAAGAGGAAAGATTTGATTTTTTTTTTGTAATGAATAAACTAAAAACTACTGGACATATTTTAAAAATTCTCTCACCAATATAAAGCTACATTATCAGTGAGTAACATAGGCTATATTTTATTTTGAAAATTTAATTTATTCCTCATAAAAATATCGATAGTCACTCATATTTTATGGTAGAGTCTATGATGATTCTTCAATATGTGTGTTGAAAATAATAATGTGGGGGGGAGGGGAAGGGTATAGTAAAATATATTTTCATATAATTTACTTAATCAGTGTCGCACCCAGCCATTTACTTTGGGGGGAGGCATTCAATCAAGGCTGTAGCAAGAATGAAATTTTGATGGAGAGAGCGGGTCTGGGGTTGCACAGCCTCCTAAACCCTGAAGGCCGAGAATATTTATAAATATTAAATGCTTTTATAAATCATTTGGAGTAGTTTTATAGTATTTAAGAGATTTAAATAATGCAAATGGTATCGAAGCTATTATTTATGTTTTTTTCAATTGTTAATTTTGTGTGTAATTGTAAACCTTTTGAATATCAGGTTTAAGTCTGAAGCCTGATCTTAAAATGTAGCATATACATTCAACACATCTTCAATGATAAATATTTTAGTTATACTTACTATTATTTAAATTTCTATTAACAATATCTGTGGTGTTGGGGAAAGAAGGGTGGGGAGGGTCAAATATTCTGTTGGCCACTCTCCACCTTGGGTGCATCACTGCTTACAGCAAAAGATAAGTGTAAATATCTTAGCAATAAACCATTGACGTAGCGATAGAGTATTAATAATACAAGATAATCTTTACTATATTAGTCCGAGTTTACGCAGCTAAATAGCTTCTGCAGTATAAATTCTCAAGTTGGAAGACTCGTTTGTTTCCAAGCAGAATTGTGTGAGATAAGTTAGACTTTAAGAAATAGTTTTAGTTGCAACGTGAGTTGGACAATCCACCCGATTCCCTCTCACCAAGATCTGATGGACGCTTGATCGATGTATCACATCATTTTACTCTTATTATGATTGTTTGCTGTGGATATTGCTAACTGTGTGCTTTTAATTACACTAGGCCAATTGAATAGGATCTGCCTCTCTTATGCATTCAGAAATGTGTCTAGTGTTCTAGTGGTCATAGGTCCTGGCTACGGATCCAGAGGTCCCGGGCTTGATTCCCGGCGTGTCCAGATTATCTTGGAAGCAGTGAGTTTGGAACGAGTTAGATTCAGCCTAGGGTTGATAAATAAGGAGCTACTCCAATAAAGTAGTAGTGGCTCCGGTATAGAAAGCCGAGCTTAATGGCTGGAGTCATCGTAGAGCTAGCACTAATTCACCAAACAGTTTGGTAGCCACTTGGCAGGTATAGCCTGAATGCGGGCTGACACCATGTAGTTACTTTTATTACATTTTGAGGTGATGGCAATCATCGTTATGGATAAATGAAACAAGAGATAATATGGGGGGGGAAGGGGGTCAAAATTTTCTAAGATAGTTTACAGTTAAAGGGAAATAATAAATGTTTGAGAACCACTGTTCTATATTGGACACATCTTCAAATATTTCCCTTGACGTTCTTGGACAACGGTTGTTGAGGGTCCTCGGCCCCCAAATCTTCGCTGCAACTTTTAGAGTACAGCATACCTATTAATATTTCTCAGAATACGCCACTGATTTGGGATCAATTGAAATATATTTTTAATGTATTAACGATAAAAGAAATAGGAGACATACTAATCACGAACTTTTTTTTCTGTTTTCCTTTTTTATGTTGTCTATATAAAACATTTTTTATATAAGTCAAGTAATTATGAAAAATTGTAATTTATTTGGCCGCCCATTCTTATTCTAAATTCACCCTTCCTAGCCTCTAATACATTAGCGTAAATAGTATGCGTGTAAATAACTCGAAAGAGATCGCAGTGATTCATTTTCAGTCATGATTTTAGAAGCGATGCTAATACAAGTGAAAAATGTGTGTCAACACAACAAGAATGTTAGTAAATTAATACTAGTAAACTTGCATTAGTCCACTAAGATCGTGTCAACGGGCCTTAAGTAAGAAAATTCTTAATCCTTCTAATAATTATATGTATGTCTTTTAGTGTTTCATTTATTCAATAATTGAAACTATAGTTATTGTGTTAGTGGAACCTATAATAATATCAGGTTGGCAGTGAGACATGGCGACCAAAAGGTAATCTGATGTGGTTAGCATGACTTTACATCACTGTTTCACGGCTGGGAAGTCGTGAGGTGGTGCTGGTTGACCTGGCATCTTAGACCATGTGGCGTTAACTTGAGCTGTGCATCTGGCCGAGACATTCATCTCTATACTCTAGATAAAAATAACAGTGCAATGGTGCAAAGAGGAATTTATTTTGTTATCTTAGTTGGCTTGATTGGTTTGCATTTAATAAAGTACAGTCTTTTAATGGGCTGATCAATATTCCATAAAACATTAGAGATTATTAAGTAACATAAGTACCGAGTACGTATCAGTATATTATAACGGCTTAACGCTAAAATTAAAAAACTGCCGTACAAAGGGGAGGCCTCAGATTTTCTTAGAACGGCCCTCCATGTAGTAGGATTACATAAATCCACCTACCAGCTGTTAAATCTACCCTCCCCTAACCACCATTTTTGTTTAAGAAAAACATCTCAAAATCGTTTTTGTGCTTCAACTTGGTTAAAACAACTTGGTCTATAACATTCGATACCAAACAGGATGTAACCAACTCAATCGCAATTCACGAAAACTCGCCAATAACTAATAGCTCTTTTGCAGAATTTGCTCGATGGTGCTGAAGACTATACTAGAGAAGAATTTCCATAATTTAAATCCTCTAGCAGTTACAGGAAATGTAGCACAATGGTATAGTGAGTGACACGGCTGTACTTGACTATCTATCTATCCGAACGCAACACGTTTACGTCAACCAACTGAACTATTATTATCTCTGTACATCTACATTATACAATACACTAGCTACTTTCAGTACTTTGCATTTTTCATTTCTTATCTATTACAGTGACGTGTTTTCTATTTAAAATCGCTTGATACCATTGTTAGGATACATGAGTGGGTACATTAAAAATAACTCCAGATAACTATCAACGTGTCCAAACATATTGGTAAAGTTTGTGCAACAAAACAGTTAATGTTTCTAAAAGTATGGGCAAGAAAGTGATTCTAGTTACAGGAGGAACAGGTCTAGTTGGATCTGCTATCAGAACTATCGTCCAACAGGAACACAATAAAGACGAGGAATGGATCTTCTCGAGTTCTAAAGACGGCGACCTGCGTGACCTCCCTCAGACGACCAGACTGTTTGACAAGATTAAACCTACTCATGTGATCCATCTAGCTGCCAAAGTGGGGGGGCTCTTTGACAATATGGGGCACAACTTGGAGTTTCTCCGGGACAACATACATATCAACGACAATGTCCTCCA
The DNA here is from genome assembly GCA_902151425.1 of Timema shepardi. NCBI lineage: Eukaryota > Metazoa > Arthropoda > Insecta > Phasmatodea > Timematidae > Timema > Timema shepardi. The sequence continues at coordinate 4,025 of CABFVX010010653.1, read as the reverse complement.
CTGCTGCCAACAACACAAGGTAACTAAAGTAGTATCTTGTCTGTCGACCTGCATCTTCCCCGACAAAACAACATACCCTATAGATGAGAAGATGGTCCATCTGGGGCCACCACATTCTTCAAACTTTGGTTACAGCTACGCCAAGCGGCNATCTGGGGCCACCACATTCTTCAAACTTTGGTTACAGCTACGCCAAGCGGCTGATAGATGTGTATAACCACGCCTACCACCAGCAAAATGGCGGTCTCTATACCTCCATCATCCCCTGCAACGTGTTTGGGCCCCACGACAACTTCAGTCTCGAGACAAGTCATGTCATCCCGGCGCTGATCAGGAAAGTCAACTCGGTAATCGAGTGTGGCAACACTGAGGAGTCTGTGTTTACTGTCCTGGGTTCGGGGCGCCCCCTGCGACAGTTCATCTTTTCACTTGACCTGGCCAAGTTGACCTTGTGGGTGCTCCGAGATTACGACAGCGTCGAACCGATCATTCTCTCGGTTGACGAGAAGGACGAAGTGTCTATAAGCGCTGCGGCCGAGACCATCGCTCGAGCGTCTGGTTTCCGCGGTAAGATCGTGTACGACACGACTCAGTCAGACGGCCAGTTCAAAAAAACAGCAAGTAACGCAAAACTGCGTAGCTACATTCCTGATTTTGTGTTCACGCCGTTCAAAGAAGCGATCAACGAAACCGTCGAATGGTATTTAGCTAACAAGGGCTCTGTGAGAGCTTAGACTGAGAGAACAGGACCTTTGTGCGAGAACAGAACCATTGTGAGCGCTTTGACTGAGAGAACAGGACCTTTGTGAGAGAACAGGACCATCGTGAGAGAACAGGACCATTGTGAGAGAACAGGACCATCGTGAGAGAACAGGACTCATCGTGAGAGAACAGGACCGTTGTGAGAGCTTAGACTGAGAGAACAGGACCTTTGTGAGAGCTTAGACTGTGAGAGAACAGGACCATCGTGAGAGAACAGGACTATCGGGAGAGAACAGGACCATTGTGAGAGAACAGGACCTTTGTGAGAGCTTAGACTGTGAGAGAACAGGACCTTTGTGAGAGAACAGGACCATCGTGAGAGACCAGGACCATCGTGAGAGACCAGGACCATCGTGAGAGAACAGGACCATCGTGAGAGAACAGGACCTTTGTGAGAGAACAGGACCATTGTGAGAGAACAGGACCATCATGAGAGAACAGGACCATCGTGAGAGAACAGGACCTTTGTGAGAGAACAGGACCATCGTGAGAGAACAGGACCGTCGTGAGAGACCAGGACCGTCGTGAGAGAACAGGACCATCGTGAGATACCTGACCTAGCTAACTGGCCAGTAGCCTGTCTCCAGTCCTCTAGAAAGGTTTTGGTTCTTTATTGTCACCACTAGTTTGACAAATTGTTACACGACAAGAGTTTATCTAAACTACTATTTAGTAAGTTGGTAATTTAGGTTCTACTCACCTCACAGCCGAGTTCCAAGTTCCGTGGCCGGGCAAAAGGCCTGATTCAAGCGCTCGTCGAGTATTGAGTTGTTGGAAGTTTAATTACTCGATCTGCACCTGGCCTAACTGTATAAACAATATTGAGTTCCTCGCCTGAATTAGAAGCTTGTCTAAGGTGTTCTCAAACTATGGTATGTGTACCCCGATGGCCACATGAAGGATTTAGGCGTAACCTGCTTCGGTGGCCACATGGTCCAAGGAGCAGCCTGTTAGTGTAAGACATTTTAAAACTGCTCATAGTCCATTGTTGCTCTGAATGGTGGCAGTGTTGGGGAAATAAATAAATAAAATGAGCATTGAAATGTTTTGTAATTCACTAAACAAACCAACAAACCAGTTTGTACTTTCCTTTTGGGGACTACAAACACACGTGTGAATGTGAGCCTGTGTTTCTCTGTTGGTAGAACGTGTCAGGTCCTCCTTTCTTCTGCTCTCACGTGCACACTTTGTGTGATCTGCTCCTCCTGTATGTCTACTACCTTCTCCATAGCAGGCCAAGCGCCCACCGGGTCGGTACCTCGGGCGTTGTTGGGAACCCTGAACCGTCGTGTCCTACATTTTGTTCAACCAATAGCTGCATATTCTTCCTCGCGTTAAATATCACGCACAACGCACAATTATAAACACGAAACAAAGCTAACAATAACAAAGATGCAAAAAGTACTTTCCTGAGCGCGCAAACAAGAGCTCACCTTCTGGATGGGTAGCAGCCGCGCGAACAGAGTCTCGGCCCGTGCCGTCAGTGTGCGCAGTACCCACCCAGTGGGCGCTTACCCCTTTACACACCCGTAAAACCAGGCTTGGGAAAAAAACATTTGGGTTATATCGGTTTTTTGGTGTGGTTTAGTAAAGCTATTATGTGTGTTAACCGATTTAACCAATAATTAAAATATATTAATTATATGTGATCCCGTGAACGATATTTTAATATGGTTAGGAAAGTAGTAATAAGAGACCTAATAAAGGACAACAATATAATCCTTGATAACAACAATGTATAATTATATAAGCTGGCAGGTTGGGGGAAAAGCGACCTGGTTTAGAAAGTATCAGCCATCTTGGATATATCAGTGTTAAGCGGCGGAGGCAATATTCTGGAACTAGACTTGTTTTAGTTACTTAGAGGTAAGAAGGTTCGTTATCTCATTTGCTTGTTTGACAAAGTATTAATACAGCGCAGCTACCGTAGAACTATATTATCCCGAGTGAGTTGGTCAACCAATCAGAACATATTTATAGTTTAGTCTCCCGTATACAATCTGTAATTTCAAAACTTGTTTATAACAGAATGAATGTTAGCACTTTATTGTTGTAACATTAGGCATCAGGAAATAAACACATGTATTACTAAGAAGGTTATTGTTATTCACTATTCTAAGTTTTCAGCTACCAGGAGGTCATGGTTCAAAACCTGGTTAGGTGCTTTTCCTCAAACACTGTGCACTATTGAGTATAGTTGTTAAATAGCCGTTGAGTGCGCAACAATGTTAATATATTGGCGTTGTGTGAACAACAATCCAGTTTACTCCGGGGATAACGGTGACGGGGTGGTGCTTCACTCCTCCGTGAGGAGATGATTGGGGCCCCGGCTTGCTAGAACACTCCAAACAAGGTTCCAGAAGAAGTGCTCCACTCTGGCAACAAGCATTTACAAAAGAAACATTAGTAATATGTGCAACTGATTGCGAGCTCAATATTGTGATTGTTACAAGAACCATTGTCTGGAAACTGTATCGGCTGAGAACTGGCCAGTTGAGTGGTGACGAGGAAACTGGCCAGTTGAGCGGTGACAAGGATGTGACGAGGAAACTGGCCAGTTGAGTGGTGACGAGGAAACTGGCCAGTTGAGTGGTGACGAGGAAACTGGCCAGTTGAGTGGTGACAAGGAGGAAACTGGCCAGTTGAGTGGTGACGAGGAAACTGGCCAGTTGAGTGGTGACGAGGAAACTGGCCAGTTGAGCGGTGACGAGGAAACTGGTCAGTTGAGCGGTGACGAGGAAACTGGCCAGTTGAGCGGTGACGAGGAAACTGGCAAGTTGAGCGGTGACGAGGAAACTGGCCAGTTGAGCGGTGACGAGGAAACTGGTCAGTTGAGTGGTGACGAGGAAACTGGCCAGTTGAGCGGTGACGAGGAAACTGGCCAGTTGAGTGGTGACAAGGAGGAAACTGGCCAGTTGAGCGGTGACAAGGAGGAAACTGGCAAGTTGAGTGGTGACGAGGAAACTGGTCAGTTGAGCGGTGACGAGGAGGAAACTGGCCAGTTGAGTGGTGACGAGGAGGAAAACTGAGTTATATACAAATATTCTTTGTTGAACCCCTCGGAACTAAACTTAATAATATGAACATCTGAGTTGATTTGAAATAATTTATATTTTAAGTTGATCAACAGGTGAATTTTAAAATATGTTCGGTTTATTGATTTTTAACTTAGTTTTGTCAAAACAATCATAATTATCTAAATAAAAACTGGTTGAAGTCTGAAATGAACTGTACATGTATTTTGATTGGTATTAAATATGTAA
>CABFVX010010652.1:0-13308 GCA_902151425.1 Timema shepardi | reverse complement strand
CTCGGAGACTCCTGGACCTTCCTCAAGAGACTCGATGAAAAGTCCCATGGGTCCAGTCCCGGAATACCCTTGAGTAGCTCAATGAAATTTTTGAGCTTTGCGGCATAATACTCGGGTGTGGGAAACGGGTCGGGTGTGGGGGTGGCATGGGTAACAAGGGTAGGAGTTGGGAGTGGAAGGAAAGGGTTGGAAGGGTGCAGGGTGGCAGGGGTGGAGGTGGGGGTTGGGATGGGTAGAGGAGCGATCTCGGGCGGGCCCTCGACCGAAAAGGTAGAACCGGATGCAATAAGAAGGTTTGAGTCAATTAATTCTCATAGTCTACCCTGATGTTTCGTCTCAGATGAAAATAACATTTTACTTCTGTCACACATATACTTTAATCACTGTGAGTTTCTAGAAACAAACTCTTTCACTATAGTAGGAACCATCTAGCCAATTGCTCGCTGCCTATAAACAAAGTAAAGAGTGACAGTGAAATGACAGGTTAAAACTGGCCTGTTTGCTGTGTAAAGTCCACTCTACGCTGGATTTCATCAGCCAAGAAAATTATGACCCATAGGCATATCGACCTATTATATAAAATAAAATTGTTTTTATTTATTAAGTCCTTTTGTGGTGAGGGAGGGGAGGTAATCACCCCTCTTTCCTCCCCTCCCATTGATATGCAACTGCGTGTGTTTAGAAATAATCCTGGGGATGTGTTAGATATATTTTAAACTTAAATTTAGAAATATACATAGAATACAATTTTTATCTGACTTCTGCTCCCATTGGTGATAGGGTTCAGATTCATCTGGTAGCTTAACTGATGAAATCGTCAAGAACTTTCTTTTTAGTTTAAAACTAAACACACCAGCAGTTATGAGTGATCAAAGCACAGCCATAACATGTCTTCCACTTGCAGATTGACCTACAGTGGATGGTGTTAAGTTGCGATCCTACACGACCAGAAAGAGAAACCTGTGACGAGCTGCCTATATCTGTAAGTACTAGTCATACTATTTTTCTTTAATTTTTACTAGCAAGTAAAACTCTTGTAACACAAGAGGTTTTTGGAAAAAATAATGTAGGTATATGTGCAGTTAGACCCTAACATTATAAAAAAGGGACTTTGTTTCAGTGAGACTGAATTAACAGGGTGTGTACCCTGACTCACCAAAATATTGTTGTTGCCATTTTGCAATGTTGGAAAAAAAAGAAATAACCTATTTTATTTTTAATGGTTAAGCTCAGGACTGGATATTCAAACTCAGCAGAGTCGGTGGAGTTTTCTTGAGCGATAAAAATCCATAGCACAATTTCCTTTGAAGGGGAAGTAAAGTTTTGGTCCCATGTCGAATGTGCCATGTAAAACAGCCCTGGAAGGTATGTCAAAATACCTTTCCCGGCAAAATTTGTGGGCCATTTTACTCTTGCGCATGGAAATTCTCATGTGCTGATATAATCAGTTAGTTCAGAAAATACACGTTAAATACCAGAAATAAATAATACTTAAGACAAAGGCTCCCAAACTTTTACCCTATGCACCACCTTTATTTTTTTTAAGAACAATTTTGAGGACTCCTTTTCACTTTTGTCAAAAAAACAAACAAAATAAAACAACGTAACAAATCAGCTTATTGTTATTACTTTTGGTCTATGTATCAAAGTTTGGTTGAAATGCGTCAACTAGATATGAATTAATAAACGGTGACACAACAGCTACTCGGGACACTTAAAACATTTGCTATGAAGAACAAATCTTTCACAAACTTAAAATTCAGTACACATTTTAACAACTAATTATTATTTCAGAAACTGAGAATTTAGTACACATTTTTTTCTTATTTGTTTGTTTTAAATTATTAATTTTAGAACCAGTGATCATACTAAAACTAAATTAACTTTTGTCACCTCCCATGAAGATATTTCACATCCCCACAGTTTGGTAACAACTGGCTTAAGAAATGTACTTTTTTCATCATAGTATAAAGCTCCTATTTTATGTGCTTTTAGTACAAGAGGGCTATCCATTACTAATTTGTCCTGCTATATTGTGGGACGAGTTTTAAAGTCACATCTCTAGCTGAAAATGATCCATTTTGTGTAAAAGCTCATTTATTTACAGGCCAGACCTGCCCAAGCCGCCTCTACACCATGTGAAACTATTTGCCCACAAGGACCTCCAGGATTCAATGGCACAAACGTAAGTTTCAAATTGTGTTGGAAAATTGCATCAAGACAATAAAAGTACAATTATAACCAGGGACCAGATTCAGGGCCGTTCAGTAGATTTTCTTAGTATGATGCAAGTCTTCAAAATGCCACCCCTTAAATGTTTTTTTTTTCTTTAAAATAACTTTTGATTGTGATTTTTTTTTAACTGCACAAAATGTACGAATACTATTTTGATTTTGAAATTATTAACTACTTAAAAATAATGATATCAACTATCAACTACAACATTCTACTACAGTTTTACCCTCCTAACTTTAACTAATTTGTTAATTAGGGATGTGTAGTCTAGAGTGGCAGCCAATGTAGATTCATTAGAAATTAATGACAGATTTCTAAGGTTGATTGTCTTATTGTTGAACTTCTTAAGTAGTGTTTTATTCATTTTAATTTGGAAAAACTTATTTCCCAACCCCCACTAGCTACAGAGACAGGGAGTGATAATAAAATTCTTCAGAGCTACAACAGTCCTTCGAAAATATTTAATGGGGGGGATTGAAAATTATTAAATATGATGATGCTTATCATGCTATTAAAATAAGATAGATAAAATAACAATAGAAATGAGTTGCAATGATAGTAAATTTTGTAGGTAACAGACCATAATAAATAGATAACGAATATCTGTCAAATTGACAGCTAGTAGCCGTGTTGACATACGCCTTTCTTTAACTTGTTATTGTATTGTCTCCACTTCAACATATGAATATTACTTAAATAACTCTATATCTATCACACACAGGCACACGTTTCGCACCTGAGATATACCCAGTCAATGCAAATGCTATTTTTTAATTCTAGTCCCTATTGTCATAAAATAATCATTTTCAATGATAATAAGTGACTGCAATTGCTGTAAAAAACAATAATTCTCTTACCTGATAAACTTTTTAAACACAAAAACTGAATTAGTATAAATGCAAAAATATTATACTGTTACAAATATATCATATATCTGATTTACTGATTTAAACACTGCCACTTGCCACTTCTTGAGACAAACTAACATTAAAATCAAATATTGTCAATAATTTTAAGCTCAAAGCAGAACTATCGACACCTAACACGTGTAATTGTCTTTGGTGATAATTGCCGCCTCAGCTTTTATGAGCGGCCACGTGGTATATTACAAACAAAAATAATAGCTTCTCGCTGTCAGACCAAGTCTTTCGGCGAGCGCTCTCCAACAATGCACCAGAAATCGAAATCAAAGGGTACTGAAAGTGCTTAGGCAGAAACATGCGATAAATTGTATACATCAATATCGGAATAACATAGACTAATATAGAAAATAGTTGAGTAAAGCTTTTTAATTATTGAATGGTTCTTTGATTTCATTGCTTATGCCACCCCCTTACGGTGCCGCCTGATGCGGCCGCCTCTTTGTATCATAGCATGGTATGGGCCTGCCCAGATTTTGATAACATTTTAACCTTTATTTTTGCAAATCACAAACACTGCTCATACATAAATCCTTCTGATCACGATTCCTTGCTTATGGAATTATATTTTTGATTTATCACTTTTTGTCATTTTGAATTTTTATGTAGATGTTTTTGGTTTGCGTCATTTTTAAGACATTCTTAGTAATTTATCATAAATAACTATATTTTTAAATAATATTGATATTTTATGAATGCATAAATACTCAAACTTTTTTTTAATACACATTTTTCAAAATGAAAAGGCAAATACTGGTGAGAAGGCAATGCTGGTATGTTTGGAATTTGGAAAATACACATTACCGGTTAGACAGTGCAATTAAGTTAGAAAGAGTTGTGTTGGGAGATTTAAACTGGTATTTTTAAATCAATGCTATATTCAGCAGGATGCAAGAGTTGTATTGAATATATGTTCTAGTTTCCATTTGCAAAGTGTATGTTTGATTTAGTCGTGTGCATTCATTACGAGTTTTTGTTCATATTTTTAGGTAATTGTTTGTAAATTCCAAGTAATTTTTGATCATTTATATATCATCAAAGTCTGGAACCTGATTAAAACAAAGATTTATAAGACCAATATAATCTTGTTCACTAATCTTCACAATCCAATTGCCTTGTATAAGTAAAGTCATTTTGTTTATTTTCACTGTAGTAATCACATCTGTTCTACCGCTTTACTACACAGTCCAGTTTTCATCCTTATCTGACCATACCTAGATCTATTTTTAATGTATTCATACTTCAAGTAATGTGATCTGCAGGTGTCTCTTTGGATAAATATTATCAATACTTATCAAATAACACTGATAAATGATAATAATAAACTGTTATCAATTTTGGTTATCAAAATAGATAATAATAAACTGTTATTAATTTTGGTTACCAAAATATATATTTTAATTTTATAAAAGGCTGTTTCTACTAAAATTGGACTGGACAAGAAAACTGGTGTCCAAAATTATTTATCTCAGTTTTGCATCAACCTACATTTCTAGAATATTAAGCCATTCTTATAATTCATTTCATGTTGATAGGCTACATAAAATATTGGTAAAGTCAACGAATGACAATATTTATATAACGAAGCTTTTAAACCATACATTAAAATATATATTCTGATAATTGATTTGACGTGTAAGAAAATGTACTTGTCTTCAGATAATTCTGAAATGTTTTAGTCTAAGGGTTTTTACAACAAAATACGTTTATTGAATTTAATGTTGTAAAACATTGTAATAAGCTGAATTTTTAACATTTTAAGTACAGGAATTTTATTTGTCGAAAGCATAAATTTGTTAAAAGTTGATTTGACTGTATTCAAATATCATTGAAATAGTCTCTCTATCAGTGGTTCCCAACCTTTTTCATCCTGGTAGATTGTAAAATCCCCTTTCACCTTATTTTATGAAATTTTTAATAAAAAAATATATTTAAACGTGTTTTAGTTATTTCTTTATTTTATACCAAAATCAACATAACACTGGCAGATTAATGGTAAAAAAAATTACTGAAGAATATCATGATGGTTGGAACTATTTTGGTTTTATCAGTTCTTAAATGTTGGGTCTATGTTTGACAAAGCATACCACAAATTGCTTTTCTTCAAGACGACATCGCTGTTTAGTTTTTATGAAAGTTAGAGTTAAAGATTCGGGTGTGTTGCACACCAGTCGCTCCACCAGTTATCTCAGGTCATATGAGACAGTCTTATATTATTATTGTTTTTGTTTTTTAACACTTAAAATAGCATTAGTAGTTAGGATTGCCAATTTCTTCAAATCTGACCAAAGAATATTTGCTAAAGGTGCAGCCAGAACATATGAGATTTTCCACTTGTTGTATACTTGTAAACGTTAACCATCATTTTTGAATGTTCATAATATTAGTTTAAAATATGCTATGAGGGCTCAAGCATATATTATTTTCTGGTACAAGGGCTCTGGTCTAAAAAGTAAGAAAACCTCTGGTTAAGGGGGAGGGTAGAATGTAGAATTGGGGGAAGAGAGGGGTGAATCCAAAGATTGTGAGTTTGGAAATAAACATGTGCTTGCACACTTTTGGCTGGTCACCATTACAACTGGTAGTTAGTGTTGCCAATACCACAATAAATAACATAATTACTTTGGAAAAGTGATTTTAATAAAAAATATCTTTAACTCCAGATGATTTTTAACATTATTTCCTAATTGTTCCACATTCCCACCCTGGAAGGGCTTCACACAACCCAGGTTGGGAACTACTGCTCTATGGGGTTTTAAATCTGGATGGTAGTAATCAAAATGTTTTGATTACTAATGAGAACTATAATTAAAACATAGGAATAGCAATTGTTCAAAAAAGGCTCACAAATAACTGAATGGACTATACACTTGTAAGTTGTTTTGTATCATGTTGACTCACTCATGTCTGATAACTTATGTATTGTTATAGGGTTTGCCAGGACCTCTTGGACCCCTTGGACCAATAGGAGAGCCAGGATTTCCAGGATTCCCTGGGGATAAGGGAGCAGTCGGACCACCCGGCCGCCCTGTACGTTACCAACCTCCCCACTAACCACCCGGTAACTCACCCCCCTTAAATACACTACACAACACAGCTTACACATCTACATGTTTTACAAAACCCTAAACACAGATCAGAACACAGTGACAAAAAAAAACTAAAATGTTGATACTTTTAGTTTGGTTAACAATTATTTGGCCTAAAACAGGGTTGATATGCACCTGGAAAAATGAGCAAATTTGGCGTGGTTGCAGGAAAGTTTGGCAAAAATCAGGATAATTTTAAAAAGGAATTTAAATTTTCAGAATTTTATGACATAATATTCTTAATGTGATTTAGAAAAGCACAGCATAGAGAAATCACATGAAATGAAGATGTAATTAAGAATTTACACAAAGGGCACGGACATAATGGTTTTTAATAACCCTTGTGACAAGAATTTAATAGAAAACTATGAAAATAGTTAGATTCTTTTATTTATATATTGCTTATAAATTACTGAGGAAGCAGATATTTCTTTGTCTGGAAAATCTAAGGAATTTCCAAGCTTAAAAAGTGAATCAACCCTATAAAAAGATTACTTTAGGAATATATTGTACCTACATATTTATTTAAGTCATTTACTAAATTCTCAACTTATTTTCTTAAAATTGTATAGCTATAATTTCAACTCAATTGAATTTTAGTTTAAAAACACCAACAATTAATAAACAAACTAGTCACCATTTATAATAAAAATTAGTTCTCAAAATATTCCTTATTACTATGATGGATGTATTTAAGTATTTTTTTTTTAATTCCTCTTCCTGGTGACATGGTGGTCTAGGGATAAGGTGTCGGACTTCTGTGCTGGAGATCCGGGGTTCAATCCTCAGTCCCGGCACAGAATTATCTGTTTACTAAACCCGTCCTTCACCTCTGACAAGAAGTGTATTAATCACAACTTGTGAATGTGGGGAATGCTAGGCCTCCACCGTGATTCGGATTCCACGTTAAACTGTAGGTCCTCTCATTTCATCTCACAATCACCCTACCATTACACATTAGCGTAAGTGCGTATAGCCCGAACGGGTAGTAAGACGTGGTGCTAATAATACTTCCTCTCCCAATCCCCCATTTGCTACTGAGCCTAAGATGTTATACTTGCATTACATTTGGTTCCCCTTGATTTTGTGGTGTGGGGAGGGGGTTCTAGGTTCAAGTCCCATCCAGGTGCACTGAGGTTGGTTTTTACTTATGATTTATCACTATTGTTTCTCCATTCTTTTTATACTTATGCGGGCTTACCTTCCCCAAAACTATTTCATTCATCCTCACCTTGTAGATTAAGCCATTAACAAATAACCTTTTTGCTAAACATACTACTAAAAGTTTTTTTATAGATAGTCCATCCATTATATCATCATTTTATTTTAAATGTAAATGTAAATGTTACTATGCATTCCATTGGAAACATTATTAAGAATACCTACTAAAATATATTTATAGAACTAAAACTAGAAATTATTTTCTTCATTATTTAATAGAAGTTTTCAAAACATCGTTAAACTTCTGGGCCTGGATTCACTAATGAGAGCAAATAGTTGCAAGTTGCAAGTTTGAAAGATTGTATAAATCCTTACTCTCTAAAAGAAGCAGGTGCAATTTGAGAGCAAAGTTGCTGCTTTTATTTACCAACACTCAAGAGTAGAGGCAGCTATTAAATCATGATTGTTACTTCAATAATTTTAAGTTAACTGTAATCCAATTAATGATAAATAAATTAAACTAAGATACGTTTGTCAAGCACAAAATTGGTTTCAATTTAGATAGTGGTAACAAAGCAACTACTTACCTTTTATTGTTGAATTTTTACATTCAAACAATGCAATGGCACTTCTTGCATCATTACAAAACATAATGTCAAACAAAATCACGAACTGTGTAACTTTTATCTAGAGCCAAAGAGGTTTGTATTCCTCCAATCCAAAAACATTGCATCACTAAATATGGTGGTTAGTATAACTTTAAAATAAGTTTTAAAGTTTCTATAAATATCTCATTAATAGAACTTAAACTTTAAACCAATAATATAAATAAATACTTAATAATGCACTACCTAATATTGTTTTTGTAAAGCACCCAGAAACAGGCCTCTTTTAATTTTATTCTTGGTTTATAAGCAAAATGTTTAGGAATATTTGTATTTGCTGTCATTTTCATTAGAGATTTAAAATAACGTAGTATTGACTTTGAAAGTACATCTTCACAAGGATTGGTCGAAAAGAGCGTGATGATGTTTACGGTGATGTCACCATAATCTTGCCTCCAGTTTTCTCCTTGTTTAGTGAATACAGAAATGGAGCAAATAGTAAGGCGTATCTTTGGGAGTAACTTGGGTGCAAAGTTGCGCCATTTCTAGACTTGCGCCAGAGCAGAATTGCACTCGTTAGTGAATTCAGACCTTGAATGACAAGATGATTAAACTTTCAAATTCTATGTGAAGTTTTAAATATGTATGAAACGGTATGGATTGAACAAAAAATACCGTTTTTTCCCTGTTTTAAAAATCACTTTTCAAACATTTATTTTTAATAAAAATCTTTAGTAATAAGTCAAATAACTATGTAGAGAATCATAAACCAAATCTATATTAATGTGATCTATAATTATTGGCATTTAAAAGTAGTGATATCATACACCATCACTAACATGATTATTATATTCACTGTTATTAATTCACTAATCTTCAAGGTTTGGTTGACTTGTATGATTTTTTTTACAATTTTAACTTGTTGACTGTATGATTTTTATAATTTGAAATGTTAGTATTATCTTAGTTTAAATCCACAAATGTACAAATTATCAATAAACCTCAATAACACAACATAAGGAAGATCACCTTGTGGAATATTTTACAATTTTTATATACATATATATATAAAGTGCACTAAAATGAAAAATTTATTATATCTCAAAAGGGCTTACCTGGACCAAGAGGTGTATCTGGACAAAGAGGTTCTATAGGACCTGAGGGCCCTATTGGACCATCTGGACCACAAGGGACTCCAGGAACAAAAGGAGATGCTGTAAGATTATCTTCTCTATTAGATCTAAACTAAGAACAAAAATTGTCTCTGTTTACCTTAACTCAATTGTAGTGTGTTTTCCCACTGAGTTAAGGGTCCTGGGTTCGATTCCAGACATGGCCGAAAACTTATAATCTATGACAATATGGGTTTACCCTTTCACATTGATGAGTTGACTGCCAGGCCTGTCCTAGTCTTAAGTTAGAAGATAAGGCATATGAAGCTGCAACAGGCCTAGCAAGCCGGTAGTGAAAATATATGGCTTGAATAAAAACCGACCCAGTCTAGAAATAGTAATGGGTGCAAAGTAAAATTGTCTCTGTGGATGAAAATATCCACTAAATATAATAGAACCTGTGCAGGGGGTATGCAGTAATTTAAATATAGGCAAATTTTCAATAAACAACTAAATAGTCCTTAGTAAATGATATTTTAGCATTGCTTTTTATAACATGACATAACTTGGCCTAACTTTAAGTTAGGTGTGTTTAGAAAAAAACTATTTAAAATGAGTACTATGTTTATTAAATAAAGGAGTGGCTCATGGACTGTTGCCAGATAAAGCTAGGCTTAACAGCTCTGCAGTAGTAAATGCTTCACCATCCATTTGACTAACCACAAACAAAATAATGTTATGAATACATGGATGTCTATTGACTTTAAAGGTCGTATTTGCTACTAAATGAGAGGAAACTATATTAACGAGTTCACTCCTGATGATATTTTCATAGTTTTTCATTTTTTTCTTGCCATGGTGAAGCACTATCCAATGGACTAGGTGAGTCCTTACATCCTTAATCCTTAAAATATTGTAATACATATAGATATAAGAAATAGTTAGAGGCCCTTGAAATGATTGTGATTATACACACATTAAGTTACAAAAGTGTGGGAGTTGTACCATTTGACCTTAATAGCTTTGATTTTTTTGAGCTTTAAAAAATATTATGTCTAGTGTACATGTTGCCAAAGGAAATTCACAGTGGTGAAACGCTTTCCCATTGTTATTAACATTTGTTGGTATGTCACATTTCAGGGGGAGTCCGGTTTACCAGGGGAAAAAGGTGAGCGAGGGGCAGACGGATATCCAGGCGTACCTGGTACTCCTGGTCAAATTGGACCTCCAGGCCTTCCAGCTGAGAGGACAGGAAATGGGACAATTATCCCTGGACCCCCAGGGCCCCCTGGGGTGCAAGTGAGACATGTTGCATTGATTCTTGATCAATACTCTTAGCACACCAGCTTGGCTTCAAGACTTACTCTAGCCCTAACACTTGAACTGATAAATAGAAAGCCACTATAGCAAAATAAAAAATACATATTATTGGTTACAAATAGGGGTGTGTGAAGATTCGAAAACTTTGAATTTACTTTTAATATATGTCAGCTTCTGCCTTGATTAAAAAAAAATTCTGGATCTGTCAACTATGAAGCTTTATAAATAAAAATATTTAAAAGTTAAAATAGTCTACTTGTTTATGTTTAATTTTTTCATTTTTTGCTGTTATGTACATCACAAATTAAAATCCACCTTACAAAATATTATATGCTGTGATAGTAAATTAATTTATCAGCTTATTACAAAATAATGAAAATATGTTAAGTGTTTGCAACATAGCCTTTTGTAAATGATATTTATAACTCAACGTTTTCTAGTTATGCAACATCTAGTAATTTTTTCAAACATGAAACTNATTCAAACTTTGATTGGACTTCAGGAATATTTCATACTACAGTGAAAGCCCGATTTTTCTTTTCTGTATCTATCACTTTCCCAGATCCATCGTTCAATACCTATAGTCCCTGGACAAATCCTATTTAAACTATTGCAATAAAACCTGCATCAATCGTTCTTCAATTTATCATTTTCCTGTATCTATTGGTCAGAGTTTTTAGTCCTGAAGAAAGTCAATTTAGTATTAATTGTTTTTCAGAAACATTTTGCGTGCTCTAGATGCATTATTTGATGCACTAGATCAGGCATGTCAAACTCGTTTCATCATAAAGGCCACATTGTAATTCGGAAATTCTGAGAGAGCTGCTTTTTGAAAAAATTCCATTTTTTCTACATAGAAGGTGAAAAAAATAAACTTTATTTAAAAATGATTACTATTGCAAAAATAAAATTAAAGATTAAATACAATTTATATACCTTTATATTTTAACAAAAATATGAAACATTCTATTGGCAGCAATTATTTAAGTCCTATGTTGAAACAATTTTCAAAATTGATCACAAATGCATGTCCTTAAAAAGTAATCTCTTGGATGTCTTTTTGACATTTCATAAAAAAAAAAACACACTGCTTAGAATGCCAGAATTTAACCAACTTTGATAATCGTTCTCTGGTGAATAAAGAGTAAAAATCGAGTAAACCAACCCCACTTGCTAGATTGTCCCAAGTACCTCCAATTTAAATCCCAAATGTTGTATTTCTACAAAATGTATAAGGTAAAAATCTGGTTGCATTTTATGTTGGTTCACCAGAAGGTCCGCAGGCAGCACATAGTCATGGATAGGGTCGCGAGTTTGACGTGCCTGCACTATACAGTAAAATCATTCTCTTAATAGACAACTGCGCCACTCATTCTGCAGTTACATGATCTTTGAAAAATGTAAGTCTAAAGGTGGTTTTTTACCTCCCTAGCAGTACCAGTGTGGTACAGCCACTTTATTTGGGCATTATCTGGTGTTTCATCAGGTGTACAGGAAGTAACTAGTGCAGAGGGTTGAATGTTTGATGGATGCAGAGAAAGGGGTTTGAATCAAGATTGACTTTCTGGGGGCCACTCACTTGATTATTTTGGCGTGGTAACAAGTAACCCAGTCTACAATTATTCTAAACTGCTTTGTAAAGTGTGGCCACATAAAGAATAATATAGAAGGGTCAGACATGATGGAGATTGACATAGGTGAAGTGGGGACGATGGTGGCACTCAAGATGCATATGGGGTTTAGCTGGGGTAAGGCATCACTGGTGTGAACTTTGATGCATATGTGTCTGTGGACCAGGAACCCGCAGTGTGTGATGCGCTTTGTGTGGAATAAATGTGTGATGAACTGGAAAGTGGAAGTTGTGTGGAGGAGGGGCAAAGTGGTCACGGTGATTATGATGATGAGGCTAAGCCTAATCCAGTGCCAAGTCTTACAGAAGTATTGGCATGCGTTTGAGTTCTTGACAGCATTCATATATGCTCACATCACCAAATGAGTCCAAGCAAACATTGTTAATATTGAAAGTGTATTGTTCAGTTTTAAAATGAAAGAGGCAACTAAACAAATGAAGATTAATGACTAAAAAAGAAATAGTGAAGCTGTACATGAGACTGGAAACAATAACATTATTTGTTTACGTTTTTTTATTTAGTAAATACATATAGGCAAAACTGATCTTTTTATTAATTTTATACAGGCTCCCGCATCTATCACTTTCCCGTGTCCATGATTTTTTTCAGATCCCAGACAAAAACAATGAACCTAGGTTTACCTGCATTCATTTTACTTCACTTCAAAATTTAAAAATGGACTTCGCACACACACTCTTAGTTAAACATAAGATAATATCTAAGGAAAATATTAAACCTTTAAAATCTCTCTAAAATGTTGATGGGTCAAGTCTATTTTATCTCGAATGTAATTCTTCTTTTACTAATGAAATTCAATTTTTTATCTTAGAATATATGATAAGCAAAACCACATTTGTGTGATATTTTTCTTCAATTCTAATTTTGTTTGATTCATTTGACATATGAAATTGAAATTGTAACTAAGTGATAACTAGTTTGATAATGAGATTTTACATTCATTTGGTTGATCAATAATTAAATCTTGTTGTTAATAGACTTTTACTGTATTTATGTCGGATTAAATCCCATATCAAAAAATAAATCATCATCAACTACTGTTTCCAGCCTGTGGCCAGGTCACTTTAAGTAAAATGTCTTCATCTTCCTTTATCCTTTCACCACTCTTCCTACTTTAATTTCTTCCATTCTTCTTGTTTAGTGTGAATATACCTACTGAGCCAGCTGTGCTCTATTTTGTGTATAGTTAGTTATACTTATTCGCAGTAGGTGGCAGC
>CABFVX010010650.1:0-13311 GCA_902151425.1 Timema shepardi | reverse complement strand
AACAGCCAATCAGAGAGCAGGAGGCGTGGTCACGTGACCAAATCCAGCCAATCAGAGCGCTGTACTAGGTGGTCGTTACCACTACTAGCCTGTCGTCTACTTATAGAGTCATCAATATACAGATGGTAGAAAAATATTAGAAAAATTGGGAATATAGCATGACAGTTCATCAACTAGATATAGATTTAAAAGAGGCTTAATATGATTCATTTGAACTAATTATATGAAGCTTTAGTTTCATTTGGAATACCTAAAAAACTTGTCAAGCTATTTGAGGTATGTTGACTGATACGTGGGTCAGGATAAGGGCTGGAAGTCACGTATCAGATAATTTCAAAATATGTAATGGAGTATGCTGTTAGGGTAATGCAAGAGTGTAGGTAAGGGTTGACATTAAATGACACAATACAGCTATTTGGATACGCAGAGGGTTTAGCTTTGTTGGGAAGTAATAAAGAAACCGTTGCAAGAAATGCAGTCATTTTACTTGATGCTAACAAGGAAATGGATTTAGAAGTGAACACTGGAACGACTAAGTACATGACCACACAGATAACACAGAACGGGAGCGATAATTTAAAGATTACTGCGAACAACATATCACTTGATAGGATCAATGAGTTTAAATCTTTAGAAACAATGTTGACTAGCAATAATATTAGATTGGAAAACAATACAGTCGGGAAATGCATGTTTTTACTCGTTTAGTAAGCTGTTGACAGCTCACCTGCTTTCAAGGAATGTAAAACTCAGAATATACAAAACAATAATTTTACCGGCTGACCTATATGCGTGTGAAATGTGGTCTCTTACCTTAAATGACGAAAACAACTTAGGTTGTTCGAAAATAAAGTGCCTAGGAATAGATTTGGTACAAAACGGGATTAGGCTACTGGGGAGTAGGTAGGTTACATAATATGTACTCATCACAAGAAATTGTAAGGATAATCACGTCTCATAGATTATGGGGAGCAGAACATGCAGTGAGAATGGGATATTCTAGAACCTTGTTCAGGGTACTGACTGGCAAACCTAATGGGAAGATACCATTGGGAAGATCTAGACACAGATGGAAGGATAACATTTGAATGAACCTGAAAGAGATAGGGTGTAATGAGGTGGACTGGATAGAACTAGTTATAGATAGGGAAAAGTTGGCGTACTTTTGTAAGTGTGGCAATGAACTTTCGAGTTCCTAATGCGATAGAGTAGGTACGTCAATATTTCAAATTTCCATCATCATACTGAAGTCCTCCTTTGGGAAAAGAGGGTCTCCAACCTTTAGAATCACTTTCCCCTCTATACCTACACATATTCATGACATACCTAAGGAGGATAGTCATGTTTAAGGTGGGATATTAGGGCTGATAAAATAGTCAAAATAACACTATCAAATATAGCAGGAATATGTGGTATTTTTATCTTTCAATTATACTTTAATATTTCTATTGAAATATATTAGAAAAACTATTAGCAAATAATTTATTAAATTGATGCAGAGTTAACATTTCTACTTTGTATGATCAATTTTTAACAGTACAAGCTATGGATTTTGACACAAATATATATATTTTTTTACAAATTAACAAATCACAGAGAACTATAGTAGTTTTCCTTCAAAGACGGTAATATAATATTACAATAGTTCTAGTACCCTTCATTTTATCTATAAATATCATAGATTATAACGTCATTTACATTATTTTCTGTAAATCCTTATGTTTTTCATTTTTTTTATATCTGACTTAACGGATTCTACTGTTTTTCAGAACCACGGTCAATATTATTTAAGTAAAGAATTTTTTTTTAGAGTGGCCATCTTAAAACTAGCAAACCATAGTATTTTAATTATATTAAATATAGATTATTTCAATAAAACTTAACCAACGCTATTTGTATCGGATACTGTTTGGTGAATTAATTATTAGAGAAGGTATTGGACTTCTGTGCTGGGGATCCGGGATTCAATCCTCAGTCTCGGCACAGATTTATTTTATTACCAAACCCTTCCTTCACCTCTGACAAGACGTGTATTAACCACAACTTGTGAATGTGGGGAATGCCAGACCTCCACTGTTTAGTTTATTTAGATAAACTAAACTGAAACCTCCACTGTGCTTCGGATTCCACGTTAAACTGTAGGTCCTCCATTTCATCTCACAATCACCCTACCATTACATGTTAGCATAAGTGCGTATAACCCAAACGGGTAGTAAGACGCCGTGATAATAATAATAATAATTATTATTATTAGAGGTTCTGTGGTTTTTTTTTAAGGAAAAGCTCTTTTACTAGTAAAGAACTAGAGTATGAAATGTATAATTTTTATATTTTAAATCTATGAACACACTTTTATTTTATTTTAATAATTTGTTCATTCCAACTCTTTAAAAAATAATATTTCATTGACTTTATTGTTAACTGAATGGATTGCCTAGCAACCTGTTCTTAAGTTGGAAGATATGAGATTTTTTTTAATCTTTGGCTTAGTTACAAACAATTTTGAATAATATGTTCTAGAATATGTGAATGTAGAGACAATTCTAAAAAAAAAGTAAGGATTTTTCTTTTGGTATCATGTTAATGTGGATGAAAATCCCCGCTTGGAAAAATGCAAATAAATAAATAAATGATATGTTTTAAAACATAACAGTAATTATTATAGTAATCAAAAAAGTAAGACCAAAATTTTATGTTTAATTGATGTTTGTGGTTCAAAATTCAATATATCTTCACCATAAATAAAATTTCTAAATTTCACCAAATTTTACCTGAAGAACAAGGGACTTTTAAAAATTGGCGAGATTATTCCGATTTTTTCAATACTTAGGCCTATGTTGAAAAACTGTACGGCTTACAGGTAAATAAAGGTACATAAACGTATTAACACAATCATATAAACTACTTTATTTGAAAGGATCATACTAGTCACAATAATACATAAAATTTTAAAGTTTGTTGAAGCCTTGTTTACTTTCAATGGAAACTATCTTTGGCAATAAAAACTACATACCGTAGCACTAACATGGACTAACATTATACATCTAGTTTAACATCCTCCCTATTAGGAATGTGAGTCTGGCCTCTAGAATATTTCAAAAGTTTATCTCGGTGCACAGCCTTGGTGAGTGTGTCAGCTAACATGGATTGTGATGACAAGTATTTTAGGGAAAGCTGTCCATTCCTGATCTTCTCCTTTACAAAATGATGGCAGATATCAACATGCTTAGCGCGTGCTTGATATAGACCATTCATAGCAAAATTAAGGGTACCTTGATTGGCTACATGAAGTAAAATTAGTTATGTTCTGCCGCAAAGTTCTAGGCTTGAGCCTCGTAGCCAGAGCGTCTCCTGTGTAGCTGCAGACAGCCATATACTCTGATTTTGTTGTTGAGAGTGCGATGGTGGGTTGCCTTTTTGTGTTCCATGAGATCGGTGAGTTATTTTCGAGAAATATATAGCCCGTGACAGATCACCTCTCATCTGGGTCACTAACAAAATCTACATCACAGTATCCCACACAATCCGATGTTCCTGGAACATTGTTGCCATTGAACTCAAGTTTCCAAGTGATGGTCCCCTTCAGGTATTTGAGTATGCGCTTCAACACAGCCCAGTGTGCTTATCCTGGATTATGGCTGAAGATATTCACAGAGCTAACAGCATAAATTAAGTCCAGCCTGGATATCTGTGCAGCAAACATCAAACTCCCGACAGCTTTCTGGTAGGGTGTAGCTCCCATCATCTTGGCATCCTATGGATGAGTTGATGATTGTGCTTTGGATAATGTTTCACCCGGGGCCAGAAGAGTTCCAACTGGATTGTATTCTTGTTTATTGAATCAACTCAAGATTTGTTCAATATATGAATGTTATTATTATTATTATTAGCACCGCGTCTTACTACCCGTTCGGGTTATACGCACTTACGCTAATGTGTAATGGTAGGGTGATTGTGAGATGTAATGGAGGACNTATTAGCACCGCGTCTTACTACCCGTTCGGGTTATACGCACTTACGCTAATGTGTAATGGTAGGGTGATTGTGAGATGTAATGGAGGACCTACAGTTTAACGTGGAATCCGAACCACGGTGGAGACCTGGCATTCCTCACATTCACAAGATGTCTTGTCAGAGGTGAAGGAAGGGATTAGTAATCAGATAAATCTTTGCCGGGACCGGGGATCGAACCCCGGCCGCCTGCATAGAAGTCTGACACCTTAGCCCTAGACCACCAGGTCACCTACATATGAATGTTAATCAATCCAATTTTTTCCTGTCCGAACGATCTCTTTTTATTTAGAGTCCAAATACAAATCTGGCCTCTCCAAAATCCTTCATTTTTAAATGTTTCATTAGCTGATTCTTTATATCTTCTTTTGTCTTCTTATCGTTTGAAAACAAGATCATGTCATCAACATAAACAGCCAATATTCAAATTGATTTTCCTTTGATTCTATAATATATAGAATAAACTTGAGACTGCTTAATACCAATTTTCTTTAGACATGTATCTAACTTCATGTTCCATACTAGGCTCACCTGTTTCAGACCATACAGCAATTTTTTTAAAGCAGCACACTTTATTGAATTCACTGGAAAAAAAAGGTTCAATCATATATATTTCTTCAGTAAGATCACCTTGTATAAACGCCGTTACTGCATCAAGTTGATCGATGTCCAAATCGTACTCCTCTGCCATAGTGAGTAAGTACTGAATTGAACTTTAACGTAATACTGGAAAGTACGTCTCTTAAAAATCAACGCCCTTCTTTTGAGCGTAGCCCTTTATGAAAAAAACGGGCTTTGCGTTTAGCGATTTCTCCATACGCGTCCCGTTTCATCTTGAATAACCCTTTACATTTCAAGGGTTCGTTTTATCATGAGGAGGATCTACCAACTCCCAAGTAACGTTTTCAATCAGATCTCTGTATTCATCACTCATAGCCTGGAATCATGATACTTTACCTGAACAGGTGAGAGCCTCAGCTACTGACACGGGGTTACCAAGCTCTTCACAAAACGCGGAGTAGCTGACGTAGTTTTACAGTGACTTGGAAGGTCTATTTACTCGTTCTCCTCTACGTGGAATGCTAGAAGACTGTTGCGGAGGTACATAGTTGGGGTCGATGTCTTCAACATCAAACGTATCCTTGAACTCATCCATTTCTTTTGAAGCGCTGATATAAGGTGTAGAATCGCAATTTTCATTTGAATCGGAGGTTTCAGGATTAGCTTCTGGTAAATTATTTACCCTTGGAATATCCTGTACTGCCGTTGTAGCTTCAGTGAACTCTTCAGGAAAGAAGGAAAATTTATTTTAACTATCAGTGCGATTTCTTGTCAAAAGTGAACTACCCTTTTCTGTATCAAAGAAAGTCACATCTCTAACGGTACAAACTTTGTTTTTAAGATCATAGAGCCGCTAGACCTTATATTCAATACAGTAGCCTACTAATATGCATGGTTAAGATTTTGGGTCCAGCTTCTTTCCGTTTGTCTGTTGGTACATGGGCATGAACCTTACACCCAAAAATTCTAGCACACTTCAAGGTAGGAGTTTTACCTGACCAAAACGTTCTGGGGTTTTCTCAATACATTTATTTGGTGAACGATTGAGTAGGTATACAACCATGTTAACGGCTTCTGCACAAAAACTATTCGGAAAATACGATTCAATTAATAAACAGTGAGATTTCTTAAAATGGAATGATTCAGTTGTTCTGCCATGCCGTTCTGTTCAGAAGTATAAGAGGCTGACTTCTTATGCTGAATCCGTTTGGACTGTAACGTATTTGAAAAAAAATAATCCCGCAGTATTCACCCCCACCATCAGTTCTGAAGGACCTAATTTTTTTCCCCAGTTGAATTTTCTGAAACATTTTCAAAAATCTTGAAATTTCCAAACACTTGGTCTTTGTTTTTCTAAAAATAAACAAATGATTGATAATTGAAATCATCCAAAAATGTCAGAGTATAACGTGAGCCTGACAAAGATTGTTCCTAAATAGGAATACAGAGATCTGAGTGTACAAGCTCAAGTAATCTACTCGTTTGAGAATCACTCAATTCAAATGGCAAGCGGCGACTCTTACCATGAACACATACCTCACAGACCAAATATGATGGGTTCTTTATTGAAGAACTAATACCATAAGCCAAACAATTTTTAAGTTTCCTCAAACTAGAATAATCAACATGCGCAAGGTGCCTATGCCAAATATTCTAACTATCTCTCTGTATGTGTGACGCCCACGACTAGGAAGGGTGCATGTGAAAGAACAACCATGGGTTCACAAGAGAAGATAATATTTTATTACAATTTGGTAAAATAACAAAGGTAGAGCTGGTACAAAGAATTACTGAAAACAGGCAATCAAGAGCCTATGATCCATGCGGCAAAACCTAAGCTCAGTCGTTACAAAAATTTATAATATTTTCATCCCTCTCAGGAAAAATAGTTGGGCGGAAAGCCGTGAGATTTAAATCCAAACAGCCCGCCAAAAAGGCGCGAATTATTTAAATAGCCCACCACAAAGGCGCGAATTATTCAAATAGCCACGATGGCTGATGTTTAGTTAACAATATACAAAGACGCAAAAGACGTCTGACCCTATGTGACCAAAATAGAGAGCCTACAAATATTAACACTAGATACTTGAAAACATAGAATAATAGAGGTTAAATGGCTAGAATGAGTTACGCAACCTGCTGTAACACTCATACATCTTATCATAAAAAACCCTACCAGAAATAATGGGATACGAAACAATCTTCGTATCTAGTACGAAAGTATATAATTTCTAATACCCCTAGAAAATGTCAAGGCAACCGCATAGTAACCCAACGTATAAGATAAGGGCGCGCCGCTAGTACCCAAGCAGTACTTAAGTTAACCAGGATTTCTCCCTGCAGACTAACATAATAGATTAGCGGTTTTACCGCCTTAAAACCAATTTAGAGAACCCATCCAGAGAGTTTTAATAACAACAAAAGGCCCAAAAGGTAATTTTGAATACGTGTTCCCTCCCCATAATTTAAACCGAAAATGAATTTTGAAGAATATTTCCCAAGAATTAGTATTACAGCGGCGCCCTCACCTTGTCTAAGCCAGTGGTACAATGAGTGTCGCTTCAACCCACATGAGCCATTTTATAGTAAAAACAGTCCCAACGTATTCTCAAAAGAGGGGGAAGGGGGGTAGATACATAGAACAAAAGGAAGGGAGACGACTAGCGCTCTGGAAGCTAGGTGGACAGTCGAGTGGTTTCTCGGAGAGTATAGAACATCCTCGGGCCGGAACAGGAAATACCCTTGTTCAAGTTGAGTTTTAGTTTCATATTAGCCGGGAATCGATGACGAGCGAGTTGTTGACTAGGGTCTCGCTTCAGTCTAACTTGTTCAAGCTGCGGGAGTGGACGTCTTGATGATGTGTGTGTGTGTCAGCGTCCCATCTGACGGAGAGGAGGCACGCCGAACTTAGTGAGTGTTGAAGCTCCATATCACAGGGTGGTTGGTATTAGATGTTGTTGGCTTTTGGAACATCGTTACATAGGGATTGAGCTATCATAACAAAATCTTTACTGTGAAGTGGTGATGTCACCAATCTAAACAAATTATCTTCATAAATTTCATTTGCTATCACCCTTTTGCTCGAATTTAAAATGGTTGCTCCTTCCATATCAAAGTACTATTGCCCTTTTTTACAACTTGAATTAATGACAAAAGATTAGTCCTCAATGCAGGGATGAAGGAAACATCGTTTACCTTGACTTCCAAAGGCCGCTTTAAAACTAACACTGGTAAGTCAATATCACCAGTACTATCAGTAACCATTTCTTGGTTATTGGTGGTAGTAATGGTTAAGGACGCAGATTCCCTCTCATTCTTAGGAATGTCATGATGTTTAGTCACATGGGCCAAGCAACCAGAGTCAAAATATCAATACTCACTCTTTGTTGACGTCTGAACGGAAAAAGATTTTAACAAAGCCTCATTATGTTAGTCAAATCACTTATCTGTGAAGTTCTTAGCATAATGCCCACGCTCATTACACTGATAACAGCTTGGTCCCGTCCCCTTATTATTATGACGTCCCATTCTCTTATTATTATTATCACTTTTGACAAAAGGATTCTTAGGTTTCTATTCATTATCTTTTCCTTTCAGTCTGAAACCTTTCCTGGTACCAACTAAACCATACATGGCATGGGTTTTTAGTCCACCATAGCTCTTTACGGTTGATATGTCCTGCAAGAGTTTCGTATTTATTGAATCAAATGTGATTGCTGTACCAGAGTTTTCAATATCCATGATCATGGGTTGATAATCTTTGGGAAACCTGTTAAAAAAATCATTCCTACCCATTCATCACTTACAATTAGGCCAATATTAGATAAATTATTGTCGGTTGTTGTTATTTTATTAACATAATCCTCTAATGATGAGCTGTGTTATTAAGGATACGCAAAAGACCTACACGTCTTGTTAATCCTGTGTCTTGGAAAGCACTAGCTAGATTATTCCAAGCTTCCTTTTCAGTTTTTGTTGAATGCACATGCACATAATTTAGGGTTTCTACAAATACAATTATTTTAGACCTAGCTTTTACCCCCTTCTTTACGTCTGTGGCGGGACCTGTAATCCATTCATATAGTTCTTCGTTCTCCAAGGTTCATATAAGTCTAAACGGTAAACTTCCATATTTTCCCTGCCTTTAAGCTTTTCGATCGACGGTAGTTGACTAGGCATTTCAGAGAAAGTTTGTAGACTGTATCATGAAGAAAAAATAAACCCTATTTTAAGCGCTCTGTGCCCATAAACTGTTGACAAATTGGACGGTTTATAGGTTAATGAAGGTAAATAAACATATTAGCGTATGTACACTATTTTATTTGAAAGGATAATACTAGTCACAATAACACATAAAACATGATTATACCACATTTTTAAGTTTGTCAAAGTCCTGTTTACTTTTCATGGCAACTCTCCTTGGCAACAAAACTAAATAGCACTACCATGGACTAACATTATAAATTTACTTCAACAGCCTATACCTTAAATAATCTTTACACACACACACTTCATCTTGTTCTCAACTACTTCAAAAGTTGAAAAAAATATATACAAATATACCTATTGTAATTTTTTCCCAACAATAATTAAAATCATATATTTTTTTGTTTGTTATTATGGCTTCAATATATAGATTCGACCTTAAAGATGTTTATTTAAATAATTGAATATTATTGTTGATTTTGTTTTAACTTTGAATATAAAAGTTTGTTTCAACATAATATTTCAAATTTCGGATTGAACCTTTGTTTTATCAAGGTTTACAATATTTATATTTGTAAATATTTATCTTAAATATTGTCATATTATTTTGCATAAGATTTATACTTACCTGGAATTCCATTGGCAGGAACATTTGCATAAAAATGTAAGATTAAATAAATAATAATCAACAATGATTTGAACATATATTCTCTTTGATTTCATTTTGTTTCCTTAAGGCCCTTGGCCAGGTCGAGTGCAAGTCTAAAACTTATATTGTGGGATGGTGGTCGGGAGGGTGAAAGGCGTGGCATGGCTTCCCACTCGACCAAAATATCCTTCCGAACCAACAAGAACAGGCGGATCATGGAAACCGAAGATGGCGCTAGCTACCAGACAGGTCTTGCGGAAAAATCCTATGTTTGGAACAATCAGTTTTCTCGAGAACGAGTGAAATTTTTATGTTAATATTTTTAACACCTCTTCTAAGATAATGTATCGATGTTTTTTAATTGTTACATTTTCTTATTTTTGTTATGAATCCGGCAGTTTTCTAATGAAATATATTAATTTTATCGATATTTGATCACTGTTAAAATTATAGAGGAGGTGTGTTTATAAAAAGTATAACTTAATCAACATGCTTCTATTCTTGAACAAACCGTTTCCGAAAAGAAAAATGCAAAACAATAAAAATTATTGAAGATAACTGTTTGTTCTGATGGCTCTGCATTTTTAAAAAGGATGCAGCGTCATTTTAAGACAATTTTGAGTTATAAAGTGATACTTATTTATAGTATGTAAAAAAAGCCGCTTCGATTGGTGCAAACAAAATGCAGCTCCAAATTTCTATTAAAATATTATAGCACTAACTGTACTTGCATCCATAGTTGTTTGGTTTAATATGGGGCCTGCTCCAGAGCACCGATTAAAAAAAAAGATTTCAGAATGTTGGATAACCTGGATATGAATAACTTTTTCTATGTATTTGTTAATTGTGATGTTTTATTTTCAGTTGTTTATTTAAAGCAGAACTTTAGCAAAAGTAAACATTAATTTTCTTTGAGTTTTACTCTAAGAATGAGTGACCATAGTGAGAGTTTATTGGATCTATTTAGTAGTGGTTCATCTAGCATTTATGAACCTTTAATAAGTGACATTAGTGAAGATAGTGGTGATTATTTAAATGTTGCAGGAACATAAACACAGTTAAGGCTATCAGAGGCAAGAGACTATCAAGAAGTTTCAATAATAATGAAGCAAGAAATAATATCCCTTACACAAAAAGGTTTAGTGAAAATATTGCAGATGAAACACAAAAACAACAACGACTAAAAAACAAGGAAACGGGAAACCCAGACATATGGAAACGAAATATTAAAAAGAAAGCTATTTCTGAGGGTAAATCTTATTTAAATTAGAAATGTAAAGAAGTAGGACCAAGAACTACTCGACTCAATTGTCTATGTAAGTACAGATATTTTCAAAAAGTTGCAGAAGAAAAGAGGAACAGTAGCTTATCAAAGTTTAATGATATGGGAAACAAACGTCTTAACCATGTTTATCTAAGTGGCCTAGCTAAAACCAATATTTTTTAAAGAGCTCGTCCAAAAATTGGCAATACAAAGAAGCGCAGTTTTTCTCACTCTTATTATATTAGACCCGTCACAGAAAATCTTAGGTTATGTAGAGCTGCTTTTAGTTCTATTCATGAAATTGTAAGAGAAAAATTAAACATTTCCAAAGCCCTCAACTTTGCTACTAATATTACATCACTACAAGATCAACGTGGAAAAGATCTTAATAGACCTAGCCGTATACCAGCTGATATTATTGAGAATGTTGGGGGAGCTGAATTGTACCCATTCTGAATGGTTTTCATTCAGATATTTCTTAAACAAGCACCACAAATAAAAAGTTTGATTTTATTATTTGCATTATATCCACAAAATCCTTAATTGTATCCATTCTGATTCGTATCCATTTAATTGCAGTGCCACTTGTCTGATAGATGGCAGCAGCAAAGACTCTACTTAACTCATCACATATTTACTAGAGAGCACCACTAGCACTATGTTAATATATATATATATATATATAAAAATATATATATATATTTAAAAAAAACCTTTTTACTATTTGGTTTTTCTTTTGAAATAATAATAAAAAGTACTTTACAAATGAGTTATTTTTAATAATAATTATGATTTAGTTTAAAATTGGTGTCTTTGGGGAAGCATTTCCTAAATTAAATTAATTTAAGGGTAAGACTGACAATCTGGCTGACAGTATGCATCACTCCTCATTTAAACTATCCTTTAATAGGTCATATTTTTTTCTGTAGGACAATACTTTTTTATGATGACCGTATTATTCCACCACTTTGTTGACATATTATTGTTAATTGATTGTATGTCTTTAAATGCTGACAAACTCTTTCTGAGAATTAGAAAGCTTGTAACTAAACTGTTTTTAATATTTCGTTTCCATATGTCTGGGTTTCCTGTTTCCTTGTTTTTTAGTCGTTGTTGTTTTTGTGTTTCATATATATACCATTCACGGTAGGAATTACTCTCTGAAAGGTCTTTTTCCTACCAATATCCTGCTATATAGTAGATTTATGGTAGGGAAAAAGGCCTTTCAGAAGTCAATTCCTACGGCGAATGGAATATATGTGTGTGCGTTCCTCCATAAAAATAAAACGCATTCGCCTGATACTACCCTATCATCTCTTGACCATCTAACCTGGAGCTAAAGCTGGGTTTGGTGTAACTGCGCTCTGTTTGACTAGCCTGATCCTTTCATCGTAGCAGCCACATCACCCCAGGGGGTGTCCCGATGGGAGAGTGTAGGGAAGTTGGATCTGACTTCCTCGGATCGCTACAGGGTTATCCTTGCTCGACTGAGTGGCTGTCTCGGACGTCCAGTCAGGAGTGTGTGTGTGTNGGGGGGGCGGAAGATGTTGAGTGGCTGAATCCTTATAGCCCCATGTGTATGAGGCAGGGGGAAACTAAAGCACCTCTTACAGACACTTAATTCTAATTGTCTTTGTGCAATGTCTAATTCCTGGTATCGCAGAATTTGAGCACACTTGGTGGTCTCTGGCGTCTCTTGGCAAAGTGTGCTCAAATCCCGTGATACCAGGAGTTAGACATCGCACAGAGGCCGTTAGAATTAAGTTAGAGAGGTTAGTTTAGGGACTTCATTCGTTCCATCACATTTATCTTTATTACATCATATTGTATTATACTATACTATCATCTAGGTTAAGCTAGTTTAGGTTGTAAATTAGAATAGCTAGGGTCTATCCGCTGTGGTTTTGCTAAACAGTAACTGGAGTACTATCTGATAGAGCACCTCCCCAGGGGGCGGATAGGGGAACGCTCGTAACAGTTGGAGAGAGCCCGGTGCTCACGAGAAAGGGTGAGTACTGGAAGTGGCAGGGGGGGAGGGTACCGGGGATAATAAAAATACCCGGAGTGGACAAAGTGGCCGGAAAATGTATGGATAGGGATTAGTACCAAGTACGTACATAGGGTATTTTAGTTAGTTAACACGATAGGATTATCTCAACTCGAGATAAAAAAAAATAGATATAGAGTCAAAATAATATAAGGACTATAAAAAAAATCACTAGCCATAAACAAGCGGTTGGTAGTGCGGGCAGACCCAAATGGCGCCAGTTATTAAGGGATTAAAAACTGTTTACTAATCCCGGACCCGAATTGCGCCAAGTCAAGTTCAGGTAGGGGGTGAGGGTGGTGAGGGAGGTGGGGGGGGATGATACAAACAAAGATATTTCCTCCCCTTAGTAAAGGAATGTAAAAACACCCTAAGTGCCCCCAACAAGACTTGTAACAGTAGTATTGACATCAGTCTGTCCAATACTTATTAATTGTCTCGACAACAGTGACTATCCCGGTGTATTTTTTTAATTTTTGTTTTTTTTGTTTTGTGTGAACTGTGATAATATTAGCGAGAATTATTGATATGGAAAGGATTTATAGTGAAAAAGGGAAAGTTCTGATTGTCTAT
>CABFVX010010649.1:0-13313 GCA_902151425.1 Timema shepardi | reverse complement strand
CAGATAATCAGAGAGCAGGAGGCGTGGTCACGTGACCAAATCCACCCAGTCACAGCTCTTTGCTATCAAGCCCCCCCAACTACTATTATATATGTGCTTTTTTTTGTGGCACATCTTACTAGCCATCTTGACCAATCATATTTGAATAACGCTAGTAAGTAAGGGACGAGGAACATATAATGTGGAGGAAATGTAACTGCATTTGAGAAACGGTAATATGGGAGACCATAAATAGGAAAAATCCATTCTCTGTATATCCAAATGGAATTCTAGCCCCGTCTTCCCCGACACCAGCTAACTAGATCATAATAATCTGACGTATAATCCGCGTGCCCACCGATGTAACTCTTTAATATCTATTTGATGCTATGTAATTAAAATATTACATAACTTATATTTTACATATGTTAATGGGGGTTAGGGAATCACTCAAAGCAGTATTTATTAAAATATGCTTAAACAAAAATCCCCACAATCCCATATTTAAAAATTGATAAAAAAAATAGCACAATTTGAAATAGTTTAAGTGTTTTACATCAATATCACACTAACATTAAACTATTATTGTGTGTGTGTGTGTGTCTGTGTGAGTGAGAGAGAGAGTATTGGTGTAACTGCAGGCCAAATACTTATTTAAGAGTTTTTCAGACAAGCGGTCCAGTTAGATATGATCCGCGGGCCGTAAATTTGAGAACCCCTGCCTACGTATACCATGCATGGCCAATATTGTGAACTAAAAAAGCACCTAGCTTAAGATAGAAAAGGTTTTGTATTAATATAATTGTGATAGTTATATTAATAAATAGATATTTTTATTTGAACTAAATGAAAGTATAAAATGGTCATTTATATAATTATTAAGATTTATTTTCCTCGGAGACTAACAAACTAAGAAAATAAGCATCGTTTGGTTTGAATGCAGTGTTATTGAATGACAGGTAAACGACCCCTAAAACCGATTACGGTTAGTTTAGACCTTGAGAAAACCTATTTTGTCAGTTTTCTTACAACTTTCAACTCCCCTAATTCTTACCATCCCTCTTTTAAAAGAGAAGTATTCCTCTCTTCTTTTAGACAAAGAGGGAGAGTAATATTCGAACAGTACCATAACTGGCCGTTAGGATGCGTCACTAGTGTACTAGTGCTTTCTAACGGTGAGATATGTAACTAGTGAAATAAATTGGATGAGCGGCGTAGAGTTTTACCCTATTCTTCGTTCCTTCTATAGTATATATACATTCAACGGTTTGAGCATGAAATCTGATATTGCGCCTGTTGGGAACAAACTTAACCAATAATACTAAACATAAGGCCAATGTTGAATAGAAGCACCCTAAATATCGGAGCATTACAACTGGGCCATGAGGCCGATTAGATCTTAATCACACAGGGGAATAGGGCCACGTTCACTTCCCTAAAAATATATATATATATATATATATATATATATATATATATATATATATGTTTATTATACCCCACCTTACTCTGCTTACAAGTAATACAAGACATCATCTTATATAGAAATTTTACTTGCTTTATTCAAGTTTGTCGTTGTTGGTAAACATTTGTAGGAATGCTAAACCATGTTAAGTCTTTTACAGATTTTTTGTCGGTAAACATTTGTAGGAAACTGGTTTGGTTAGGCTAGGTTCTAGAGAAAGGTTTTTGGAACTATCCCTTCACCCCTAAAAATGAAGGGTAGTTTACTGAATTAAAAAACAACAATAAATATATATTTATAGGACACCCTCCTGGATTCGATACGTTTACAGCCTTATTGAAATTTGCGGTGTTGTGTTCTGGCGAGAGCTCTAGAAATCGAAAGGGGTTGTCTACAGTTTGTTTATATGTCTATGCACGAACTTGTCTCAACAGTGGTACGTGGCCCAATTGGAATGCACCTAATCAATTAAGTTGACATATAGACGTGGCCCAGCTGTAATGCAGGATTAACGCCTCTCTTTTCAAACGTAGATCATAGCTTGTTTACGTGGCCCAAATTGTAATGCGCCCCTAAATATATATATTTTATTATTATTATTATTATTATTATTATTATTATTATTAGTCACCGCATCTTACTACCCGTTCGGGTTATACGCACTTACGCTAATGTGTAATGGTAGGGTGATTGTGAGATGGAATGGAGGACCTATAGTTTAACGTGGAATCCGAACCACGGTGGAGGCAGGGTTTGGCAATCAGATAAGTATGTGCCGGGACCGAGGATTGAACCCCGGCCACCAGCACCGAAGTCGGACACCTTACCCCCTAGACCGCCAGGTCACCCCGGTATATATATATATATA
This sequence comes from Timema shepardi, assembly GCA_902151425.1. NCBI lineage: Eukaryota > Metazoa > Arthropoda > Insecta > Phasmatodea > Timematidae > Timema > Timema shepardi. The sequence continues at coordinate 11,001 of CABFVX010010649.1, read as the reverse complement.
TATATAGAGAGAGAGAGTTAGCCTCACGTCTTTATATCTGTTTGTGTTATCCACTTATGTACTAATTACTCTAATGGTTTAAAGGGATGCGGAAAGTTAAATTTAGATGAACTGTACTCACATTTGCTTGAATGGAGAGTGGAAGAACCACCTTCAGTATACCTGACTGAGATTAGAACATCGCCCATCATTGGTAGTCAAGTCTACGTCAAGAGTGGTGCCTTAGACCATATGGCCACAAAGGCAGGTAAAAATATATATGAGCTTCTACATAAAACCTAGCATTGGTTCCGTAAGCTAATTTTACTTTCTCATTTAAAGAAAAAGTATTATAATTATAATAATTTAATACCACAAAATAATGATGAATCTTGACGTTCCATGTGTCTCCGAACACAATAAAGAGGATTTTAAAAGTATCTCTGGCCCCGTGTCTGTCTGTCTGTCTGTCTCTCTGTCTGTACCTGGGCCTAGATTCAAAACTGTTATTTGGGGAATGGTTTTTAATGATAAATAATGATTTATTTTTATGTTTTCAAAGAGTTTGAGGATAATTTACAAATAGCTGAATTTTGAAAGTCATATTAATTTAAAAAAAATATTAGATATGAAGATTGTTTATTGGGATTAGAAAGGTAGCGAGTTTATTTTTCTGAGTAAAACTTATTTAAGGTCTGCGTTTTCTGATAGTTCACGATTTTAAAAGATCGCTCATTTGAAGCTGATGTTTCCCACACGTCCATAACAGACTCTGCCTTAAGGTAATGAATGGAGAATGACACTGAGCACAAATAGCTTAGTGGTAGGAACATTGGCGTACTAAGACAAATTACATGGGCTCAATTCACGTTCCCAGGTGTCCTTTTTAAATATAAATTATATTTCTCAAGGGTAATTGACTGAAAACCTATTTTTGAATTATTGTGTTTTATTTCAAGATATATAATAAGATACATATTATGAGAAAGTTGGTACGATTCTGTCGTAACATTTATTCTATTTTTACAAGGGAGGAGAATATTTTTTTTCGTGTTTTATTGCAAAATTCAATCAATATGTGAACATGTCACATCTAGAGACTTTCAATAACCTCTGATTGTTGTTGTTTTTTTTGTCCCAACTTGTGACCTAGTTTATAAAAAGCATCCCTCGTACGTAGCGTTCATAATAAAGACTTGTTGGAGGCAGTGGTTCCTTTGTTCCTTTGTTCCTCCTTCCCACTGTTGACCGTTGCGTCAGGTGTCATTATGCAGCCACAGAGTTGACCTCACATGTCCACGTGGCGGCCGGTAATACCAACACATCAATCGATTGACTCCGGTTTGACATTTTGATTAAACTTTATTTTTCACCAGCTTCTGTCCATTTTGGGAAAGATCTGTGAATTACAATTTTCAACTTGGATCCACCCGAATCGGGGTTCAAGAGGATTTAATATCAAGCTCATATAGTGTTGTTTTTTGATGATGGGGAGCTTGGGTTTCAAATCTTGTTTGGGTAAATTGACGGTGTTTTTACCTAAATGGCTTTCCGTTTTCCCTCCACAGGTTTAGGTACATTTCCTTTAGATTCTAGCGTTCTGGTAACTACCCCGCCAGCGTGATTGAGTGTCTATATCCTGGGCAAATAGAAATACAAGGAGTGGAAAAAAGAGATCGGAGAAACCATTTTATATAGACATTAACTTAAAATAAACCTCAGCAAAAACAGATTATCTATTAGCTGAAAGGTAAAGAGGTCTTATGGGCTGTGTCAGTAATGAGTATTCCCTTTCTGGATTTACAAATGGATACAAATGTCTATAGGTATTTGAGAATGGAAATTATATTGTTCTAGATGCCCCCCTCCCCCTCAAGTATATTTGTAGCACATGTCACGAAGATATACTCCATTTACGGTAGGAATTACTCTCTGAAAGGTCCTTTTTCCTACCAATATCCTACTATATAATATATTTCTGGTAGGGGAAAAGGCCTTTCAGAAAACAATTTATACCGTGAACGGACTTTAAGAGTGATTACTTCATAGTTTAGTGGTAGATATGTGAAGAAACATAACACTATCTGAGTGATGGATCATAGTACCATCTGGGATATGAAACAAAGTAGTATCTGAGAGGTATAGTATTACAGACTACTATATGTGAGAAGGAACATTGAGCAATCTGGGCTGTGGAACATGGATAGGTGAAATTTATTTTTGGTGGGGCCAGGTCAAAACCTACCGGTAGTGATTTTTCTCACCACATATTAGTTATCATTTAATTAAATTAAATTCATTTAAGTTTTCTTATTTTAAAGAATTATTAGAATTACAAAATTGATAAACAAATTTACAAAAAATAAGTAATAAAATAATACATGTTTTGAATTAATCTTACTAAGGGATGACCCTACTTTATTATTTGTACAAAGGTCGGGCACGTCTGTTTTTCCAACTGGCAAACATATCGATGACTCTTTTGTTGTAGTTGAGTAGCTCATCACTTTGTTCTTTACGAATAGAACAATGAACAAACAAAAAGCCTGCGAACGCAACTGATCTTGTCCCGTGGTTTTCCTAAGGAACTTTTTGATTATTTTTAACGTAGTGAAATTTGGCTCCAGCCACGGAATGAATTTGTGATGCAATATTTACTTCTTTTTTTTCCCCAAGCATCACGCCTTACTACCCATTCGGATTATACGCTTATGTACTAATAAACCTAATGGTCTTAAGAATTAGAAAGATTATTTTAATAGAATGTGTACCTAAATTTTTGAAACGGGAGAGAAGAAAACCATTTTGGTAAAACCACCCCCAGTAAAACCGACTGAGATTATAACCTCAACATACCCGACATCGGCAGTCTAACCTACCACAAGAGTAGCGCGTTAGACCACGCGGCCACCGAAACGGGTAATGTTTAGTTTATAAATGTTTTAAACCTACGTACATTTTCCAAATGAGTTGCACATTCTTCATTTTTTTTTTATTATTTCACCTAAATGTTTAAGATTCTTACAGCCTAGCGCTGTCCACAACCGCACAACACCAAATAATAAACAATAAAAACTAAATATCCACGGACGCTATGGATCAGTATATTGACAACTTACGTCATGTAATTTATCTTAATAGACATTCTGTAATGGAAGAATCGCCCTAAGACCTCGATGAAAACATTGAAGTTGGTAAGTGATAAACAAAAATTACTAACATTGAGAGGGCAAGAAATATTGTAACGTTTAAAAGCGCTACCCTGATAAATGTATTTATGTTTTTGTTTACCACCATTAGGGTTACATTTGATATACTGATTGAATTGGGTCCAAGTTTGCTGTTCTGTATTATTATAATTAAAAAAGTACGATGTCTAATTTTATAAATTAAAAGTTCTGGTGTTTTATAGCTATTTTTATTTTAAGTAGATAATCAGTTTTTTCTAGATATTTCACACGTTATAGATTTTAATAAAAGCCCGACTACTGTGTTATATGAATGATAATTCCAGACACGCGAAATTTAGAACACGGATTAAGATGTCATAGACTCTACCTAAACAGCTCCTCGTCAGAAGGAAAGTGAAGAGATGCGTACCCTGAAGGGGTATATCAAGCAACATTTCCTTCTCGAAGTTTCCTAAAAGAAAAAAGGTGTGGTCATCCTGGTGCGTTTCTGTCCACAAAACTGCGTTGTCTTTTTAAACAGAGAAGTAGAAGGATATCTCCATATTTTGCAGTTTAACAACTTAACACAAATAAGTCTTACTACCCGCTCTCATTTAAAATATCGTAATTTTGAATAAAGATGTGGATAATAAATTATTGAGATGTATAATTCCATATCATTACAGCCCCCCCCCCCTAATTGCTGGAGAGGTTGAACGTTTGTGATAACTAACAGCAATAATTACAAAATGTGCAAGCTTACTATAAAATGTACTTGAAATTGAATACACGGAACCAAATCACTTTTACATACAATTGTTGCTAGTCTAGTCAAGGTTTGCCCTCAACCATACTTTCTTTCTTGAAGTTCCTTTGTTACATACATCAACAAAATAGTAAAAAACAACTTTCTTTTACATTGTCACACTATTAATAATTTGTTTTCTTTATTGTTATTATCTAATTTAATTATTTAAAAAAATCTTAGTTCTAAAATATCTAATTAAAGTTACATTATATTAACTTAATGCAATATACTTGGTATATTTAATGAAATATGTTATAGAATGTAGATACACTTGATTTAATTGTTTTAATACTATGTTATTATATGTTATTAATACTCACTGTTTTAAATTATCTATTTCAATATTTATTGATCCATCCTCCTTATTACCATAACTATTATCCCTTGTACTTCAACAATTTTTTAATTACATCAACTTGATTTTAATTAAATTAATTTTATTTATAAGAAGACTTTAATTAAATCAGCCTTTGCTCCAGCTATTTTTATTTTATAGTCCTAAGATAACATCTTTAATATTCGTCTTTACTTCACGCTTAAATAATCTTATTTAACTTTGTTATTAATATAGTGTTTTAATTTGTTTACAAGACAGACCAGAAAATCTCGTTAGATAGCTTTATATTCCTTCCATGGTATAGGTTTAAACAAGATGAATTATGTCAACTATTATCCTACCTTTCTTTAATGACGTAGACTCACCTAATTAGAGGTAATGGAGCAATCCCATATATATATATTCAACGACGTAGCTCACCTTAACTGGTGTATTTAAAAAAAATAGAACTGCTGTCTTACTAACCGTTCGGGTTATACGATTAAGTACTAGTTAAGCTAATGGATTAAGAAATGGGAAGGTTGAACTTAGAGGAAGTGAGCCCGCATTTGCGTGGAGAAAGAGAGATTGGAAAACCATCTAGGAAAAATCACCCCCAGTTCACCCGTCCTCGGCAGTTGAACTCAACATGACTCGCGCGTTAGCTAATTACGCCACCGAGGCGGGTCTGGTGAATATTGGATCACCTCCAACTGGTGGACCTTCCACGAAGACGAGATATTAGATCTATGACTATAATTCATACCATTGGTATACCTACCTATCCACAACAAGTGAATTTAAAACATAATTTTTCTATTCTTTAGATACCTTGTATTCCTGATGGTTCTTTACCATGAACGATCATTACTGGGTGTCGTAAACAAATTCATTTAATTCATATCGATGACTTAGATCAGTCATATTTTTTTTTAAACTAGCTCTGTATCAAAGATTTTTTTATACTGTTTCCATTCCTTGGCCTATAAAATTGTATATCGACTTCAACATTTTGTATTAGGTTCATAACTTGATCCTTGTTTGATACCAAATTTAAATTCTATCTATAAACTTTCCTGATTGATACTAATGAGTTGATCTTTGAATATCATTAACCTTAAAATAGTTTTAATGAATTACACTACTTTCCTATGATACATTTTGATAAATTATTATTATTTATTTAAACACATCTTGTCTACTAAAGATGACACAACTTACTATAGTAACATTGAAATGCTTTCTTGTCAATACATTACTATTACAACACAATAAAAAGAATTTAATATTCTTCCTCCTTGCCTAATACATTAATTAGTAGTAACTTACTACAACACATATAAGTCAATATTCATAAAACCTTAAACTAGTTCATTTATTAGCCTTTTTTCATTAAAATTATATTAAAAATTTTACAATATTAATCATATAATTTAAGATGTATGCATAAAAAAAACTTTATTTTCTATTACAATATGGTTATAGAAAGAAGGAGAGAATGAAGGGAATTTATCTTTGTTATTTTCATTTTGAAAAATAATGCTAGATGATTACTGGCTATTATAGTTGTTTACTTCAAACTAACTTATTTGTCAAAGTAACCCCTTTCTCTGGGGATTAGATATTATTGACAGGGGTATTTCTCCGTCTCTTTTATTTTCTTTCTCTGTTCTCTTTGTAACATTATATTTTCTTAGGAAATATACAAGTGTTCTACTAACAATAAACTTTAGAAGTATTTCAGCTACAAGTTAATTGCGTTTTTTTTATAGGTCTTGGGTTCGAATCTGAATATCTATAGATTTGACTTTTGGCTATGATTACAATTTAATATTATATGCAATTTTCTTTATTTTGACATTATATTGAATTTTTTTTCACACCGCAACAAATATCTTCTTGATAGTTTCCTAAAGCAACGCTCCTTTCTCTAACTTTAGTGGATGTCATTGTCAGGCAACTCATTGACTTGTCTATCTTTCTGACAGTTTTGTCCTGTTTCCTCAAGGTCATTGGTATGGGGGTTGAGAGAATATCTACTCAGTTGTTGTGGGCATTCTTCTGGTTTTTCAAGGTATATGACCACCAGCTGATTTCTGTGTTGACAATCATCACCTTTAAATTCTTTTCTTTGAATTACGTTTATTCTATCCCCTAGTGGTCTAGAAAAACCTCCCTTGTAATTAGTATTAGAATAATTTCCCTTTTGATTCGGATTAGTGTAACTAGGTTTAGAACTGTTTCCCTGATTATTGGATTTTTCCCAAGTTCTAGTTCTCGGCTCCTGATTTTGTCTCTGGATAGGTTGTGCCTGGTTATTTCTATTGTCCTTATTTAATTTGTTTCCTCCATTTTGAAATGAACTACCCTGCATTTGTCACCTAGACCTTTATCTCCTAGAGCGCTCATCAAATATTTCTAGAAATTTCTCTCATTTCAACACTAGTTTTTACTCTAGTAGAGTACCCGCCTCGGTGGCGTAGTTGGCTAACGCGCTTGTCGTGTTGAAGCTCGACTGCTGAGGACGGGGGGATCGAGGTTCGAATCTCGGTCGGGTGAACTGGGGGTGGTTTTTCCTAAATGGTTTTCCACTCTCCCTCCACGCAAATGCGGGTTCACTTCCTCTAATTCAACCTTCCCAAGTCCTAATCCATTAGAGTAATTAGTACTTAAAGCGTATAAACCGAACGGGTAGTAAGACGCGGTGATAAATAGTAGTAGTACTCTAGCAGCTATAAGAGCATCTTGTATTTCACGTGGGAAGTGATGCAATAACTGATTTACTAATTTTTCCCCATCAATAGGGATGTCCAAATCCCCTGCCTGCATGGCATATCTATTGTAATAGTCACACATAGGCCCTCAATGTGGATCATACCGGCCTGTAAAAATATCATCTACTAAATTTGTCCTGCTTATACACGGACCAACATTTTTTTTTACGAAAGGGTATCTTTATTGCTTCATAGGATGTATAGTCAGCCTCGTGACTATTCATTCATACTTCAGCTTCACCTACCAGCTTTGAATTAAAAAAACTATTATTGGTGCTTCGGTGAGTTTACTATTTTCAAAAAGTCTATCAATTTTATTTTTTTTCAAAAATTGTACAGCATGCACCCTATTATTATTTCCACTGAAGTCGGGTACAGAGTCAATTAATTGATTCAGGATGCTTGTTCTGAGTAATACCAAGGCACCAGCGGTAATTAGCGTCTCTTTTTTCCACTACGACGTCATATTTTGACTTAGCCTGTTCTAGTTGTTGTTGCATTTGTAAAATTGTTTGTGACGTCTTGTCCACAGTCTCAGTCAGGTAGTCCTTAAATTTGTCCAATTCGTGGTCAACTATTTCCTGTATGTAAACATTTGGTGCTGTGTGTCCATCAAAGAGGTCACTTTGGAATCTAAGGCTATCACTACATATTTTTTGCTCTTTTTCAACGGTCGCAAACAGTTCTGTAAAATTTCGTACCTATTCTATAATTATTCTATTTTTATTTTTTTCACAACTTTCATGAGTATTTCTTACCTTAGGATTTAAAGTGTCTTGTCTAAGCTTCAAGTTTTCCTTTGCATTTTTAAGTTTTTTCGTCTGCTCATTTGTCTGCTTTTCTGACTTACTACAGTCTTCCCTAAGCGTCTGTAGTTCGTTCCTTACCGGCGTTTGGTCGCTTTAAATCTGTTGTATTTTCTGTAATTTTTTGTCAAAGTCGTTTTTTACTTCTTGAAATTTTCCCTGCAACTCTTGTTCTAACTTGTTGAATTTTTCATTTACGCCCTTAAATTTTTCATCCAAATTTTGTATTTAATTTCTGATTATTTTCTTTTATTTCTTTTTACTCCTGGCTATATCTTTGTTGATCCTGGCTAGTTTTTTGTAGCTCCTGTCTAATTTTTTGTAGCTCCTGGCTATTTTCATCAAACCTTTCATATATTTTTTGACTTAACTTTTCACTCTTTTCACTACCCTATTTCATTTTCTTCACTAACTGCATTAATACTGCATTTAAGAAATTTGATGAGGACGTTTGTTGAACTATACCTTCTAACTTTGAAACATTCTCCACCCCCTTTAAGTCTTCTTCTTTATGAGCTATTGGTTCAACTACTTTTTTAATTTGTTGGTTACTTTGTTCCTGATCAGATAGTTCTAAAAAAAAAAATTCTTCTACCATTGGTTGGGAATATTGTGCTAGGGGAAGGTTATCCTCACTGCTGCTAATACTGTCTCTCTCTTTCATGTTTAATGACATTTTGTTGTTGATGACTTACGTGAGATTCTCTCTGTGTACGTCACTTGAAGTCTAGAAGCTTTGACCTTCTTCTGAAGTCACCCGGCTTGCAACACCTCCTCCTGGAGTCACCTGGTTTGGAATTTCTTCTTAAGTCACCCGGTTTGGAATTTCTTCTTAAGTCACCCGGTTTGGAACTTCTTCTTAAGTCACCCGGTTTGGAACTTCTTCTTAAGTCACCCGGTTTGGAACTTCTTCTTAAGTCACCCGGTTTGGAACTTCTTCTTAAGTCACCCGGTTTGGAACTTCTTCTTCATAAATCATTCGGTTTTTTGTGTGTGGTAATTATAAAGCACTTAAGTCGTTTGCGGCACTTTCACTGTTCTTTGAGCACTCATATTCTCAGATTGTGAATGGAATTTAATTTTATTATTTCAGTTTATCAGGCCCTCAACGTTGGGAAGCCATTATTGTAACGTTTAAAAGAGATATCCTGATATATTCATGTTTGTACGCCACTATTAGGGTGGCATTTGATATAACGATTGAATTGGGTCGAAGTTTCTGTTCTGTATTATACTAATTAAAAAGGGACGATGTTTTATTTTATAAATTAAAAGTTCTGGTGTTTTGTGGTTATTTTTATTTTAAGTAGATAAACGGTTTTTTGCTAGATATTTCACACATTGTAGATTTTAATAAAAGCCCGAATATTACGATATATTTATGATAATTCCCGACACGTGAAATTTAGAACACAGATTAAGATGTCATAGACTCTACCTACACGGCTCCTCGTCAGGAAGGAAAGTGAAGAGATGCGTACCCTGAAGGGGTATATATCAAGCGACATTTCCTTCTCGAAGCTTCCTGAATAAATGGTGTGATCATCCAGGAGCTTTTCTGTCCACAAAACTGCGTTGGCTTTTTAAACAGAGGCGTAGAAGGATGTCACCATACCTAGCAGTTTAATAACTTAAAACAAATAAATCTTACTACCCGCTTTCATTTAAGATATCGTAATTTTGAATAAAGGTGTGAATAATATATTATTGATATGTATAACTCCATATCATTACAAGATTCGTTTTCGTGCCTGAGAGGACGGTCTGTGTGAATTGTAAAATAAATCTCAACATTCTCTGTGATCCAGATCTTCTATTATTTGCCGATGGAACCTTGAAGTATACTCCCGAGTGGTTCCACCAAATGTATACGGTGAATGGCTACACAAATTGAATTTACTTGCCATTGACCTATTTTTTATATGGGAAGACTCAACAACACTACGTTGATGCATTCACATTTGTCAGAAGTTTGTATTTAGATCAAGACTTGTAGCTCACACCAAGAATTGTGACTCTTGGCTTTGAGGTCGCTACTCACAACGCCATACGCCAGGTGTTTCTTACTTGTGAAATACAAGAATGCAGATTTCATTTAGGGCAGGCATGGGTTCGGAAGATATATGGAATGTCACAACTGAGAAATTATTCTACAAAAATGCTCCAAATTCTGAGTTTTTAAAATGTTCTGATTATGTTTTTGACAATTATATTTCCGGGGACGCCAATTTCCCTACAGCTATGTGGGCGTCGAGGCAAACAAATGACACACGAACTACGAATGGTCCAGAGTCTTTCCACTCAACTTACAACTCCCAATTTTATACCACACAACCTTGCATATGGCTAGTCATTGCGGTCCTTAAGGAGATGCAAGGGAAAACTCCCATCAAAATCGATAGCGGTGCGCGTGAACATAGGTCGGTGACACATAAGGATAAGGCACGTCCCACGGCAGGCTCAAATCGTAGAATTGTGGAGTTAGTACGATTCAGGCACCATATTGCTCACTCAGTTTTTTTTATGAAAATTGGCCAAAAGAAGAAAACTCGAACTTTAATATGATTTAACAATGTTGGCCATTTTGTATTGACTAAGACTTTGATCAAATGAAAATTGTTTTTATAAATTTAAATAACCATTTAAAATAAATAAAGATTAGTGTTTATCTGTCAGCATTTGATGTAAACATATAAACTGAAGCTAACAAACTAATTAGTTTGTTTATTAAAACTCAATAAACCTGTTCTACCTGTGGTTGGATGCGATGCAAGGAGTCGATACAATTGTTGGATGCGATTAGTCGATACAAGTGTTAGGTGCGATGAGTCGATACAAGTGTTAGGTGCGATATATTTCAATGTGCGATGCAACGATAAAGGCGATGACTCGTTTGACGTCCGTTTAGATAATGAAGCTCCACTTCACATTAATTGTTTGTACAAATTATATTATAAAATAAGAAAATATAAAGATAGTTTTTATTTGTTTTGTTCCTTATTTGTTCAAAAAGTGTTGGTGGGTCAAGGCTCCTGTGGCCCCTATGAGCCCTAATGGTAATAAGTAGTTAGGGGGGCTTGATAGCACAGAGCTGTGACTGGCTGGATTTGGTCACGTGACCACTCCTCCTGCTCTCTGATTGGCTGTT
>CABFVX010010648.1:0-13313 GCA_902151425.1 Timema shepardi | reverse complement strand
CGACTGATGGAAAAAGTTTATACAGTGAAGTAAAAATATCGAAATCGTTACATTTATAATATTTTACTTTTATTGAGAGTATCTGAATAAACTCCGTGTGTTTTTACCTTTGCACTGGTGGACGAGGGGCGGCCGGATGCTACCCCTCCCCTATTCATGACTTTTCAAAGTCACGTGAGCTTCAGTTTTCAGTTTCATACTGAGGAGTGACAGTCAGTGAATGTGAACTTTTCTATTTCGCTTCATTGTGTTTTGCGCATTTTGTGCAGTGATTTGCTGTTCTGTCTTTTTTTCGAAATAGTGAGTGGTAATAGGAAGCAAATCGCAAAGAAAACAGCGAAAAAATGCAAATGTTAATTTAATTATGTGATACAAAAGGACTATCCCTTCTTAAAGAAACAAGAACACAACCCACATGTTGCATTTTGCACTCAATGTTCAAGTGAGATTAATATTGCTTATAGTGGCCTCTTCGACATAAAGTGTCACTTGAAGACTAAAAACACCTGAATATAGTTAATGCTGTTGTGATGACATCTTCATTGAGTAAGTTCGTTATTAAAGCCAAAAATAATATTGTGGTAAAAAAAAAGGCAGGTCTTGCGTTTCACACAATAAAACAATCGTAGTTTTAGATCTATATATTGCACATTTAAACTTATTTCCACATTATTTTAACCAAAATACTCTGCTGCAAGAACCAAAAGTGAAACCATGGTAAAAAAAAGTCTTATCTCCTGAATGTCAAAGATAGTTGTTGCAATAATTGAGTGAGACATCTTTATTTACAGTAATGGTTGACAGCTCAAACCATGGTGCTAAAAATTTAGTACCAATCATTAGGAGATATTTTCATGTGCCGACCGGTATAAATGTCAAAAGTCTTAGAGCTCGACACATTACCAGCTGAAACTAGTGATCAACTGAATGACTATGTATTTTCTGTTTTATGTCTCAATGAACTGGTCAAGAAATTAGTCTGTATGTCTGCAGAAAACACCAATAAAGTTTCGGAGGTGCAAAAAGAAAAGACTGCAATAACCTCTTTCGTAAATTATCAGCAAGCACTTAAAAATCCTAAGTGGGGGTAAGTTGCATGACGCATGTTGTCAATAACTGCATTAAAAGTGCTGATGATACACTTCCTGTTGATGCCAAGTAACTATTGTGAAACTATTTTAAGTTTTTTCGCATTTACACTGTGCAAGTGGCAGAACTAAAGGATCTCTGCGAATACAGTGACATAGATTACTATAAACTGTTGTCTTATTTCAACACACGATAGTTTAGACTTCTACCTGTTTGGAGCGTGTTCTACAAATGATGGAGCCACTCAAAAGCTATTGTATGTCCCAAGAAAACCCTCCTGTGGTGTTAAAATTATTTTTTGAAGACCCAAACAGAGAATTGTAGCTATGGTTCCTGCACAATCTTTCATCACTTTTCAATGAAGGTGTAAACAAATAATGGAATGAGATAAATAAAGTATCAGCAACAGAGGCAGCATGTGAATATTTGATTTTACATAAAAACTTTTTTGACAGAAAACAATTTTCATTTCTACCAATGAAAGTTAAAGAGCTCCAAAGAAAAACCACTGCATTACAAGGCTGTGATTTACAATACCTGAAGGATACTATGTGTTATTTCTATGACCACTGTATAACCTATTTATATCTCTGGAAGTCAAATGTAGAAAGCTTGAGTAAACTATGTTGTTTAGATTTAAAGAAACAGCTGACATGGGAAGAATTAGAAGAAAGTTAGACTCTGTTTCAAGAAACTATGTCACCCATTTCACTTGACGGTTTGTTCAACGAACTAAGTGTGCTTAACTCATACCTCTAAGACAGTACTTTGACAAAATGGGCGAAGCAGAAGATTTTGACAGAGCACAGGTGGTTGACTATATTCCAGGATTTGAAAAATGATGATATTCATAATCTTAAAATGTTTGTGGAGTTTGTCCCTTCCCTACCAGGAATCAACGCTTCAATTGAGCGAGAATTCTCATTGATAAACAACTTTTGAGGTGGTGAAAAGTCCTAAATGTCTATTACTTGTGTTAAAGCACTTTTAGTGATACAAATGAACTGTACACAAATGTTGTGTACAGAAATGTACAAGAACATTAAGAAAATCAAGAATCTGTTAAAAGCTCTGGCCTCATCGAATAAATATCTGCCAGGAACCCTGAAATCAAGTATAATTAGGAAAATGGACAAAAAAAATCTTAATTTCTAATAGCCTATTATATTTTTACAAAATAAAATTTTCTCAAAACTCTTATTATCTAAATTTTCTTGTTACTGGGCGTCACTTAGTCTTAGAGATTGAGAAGAGTCTTATAGTTTTGACTACCATTTTTATGTAGCCCATATTTATTTTTAACTATGACATAATATTGTAATTTATGTTGTTTTTTTAAATTACTAAAAAATAAAAAAATCTTGGAATAGGTTCATTCTTAATTATACTTATACCTTCTAACACCATGGAATCAATCATCACGCTTTGGGCGTCGATTGAAACACTACGGATTAATTCTCTGATATAATAATGCTGTGATGATGTATAAGTTGTCTATAGATCCGTGATCGAGCGCCTATCATCACTGTACGGAAAAGATACCTATTAACCAGCTGTCTATAGCTCCTTGTTCGAGCACTAATTAAAACGGTATAATTAATAAATGTAAAAAAGAGAACTGTTGATGGCTGTTTATTCACACAGGGTTTATTTAAATGACACCTGTTAATTGCTTATACATATTTCAATTAAATGTTTTATATCACTGCACACTTGTGATATTAATATAAGTTAATTTATACAGTGTTAGACTGTGACTGCCAGTGTGTGGCTTGTGCGTGGGCGGATATCCCGGTGTAGATGTTTGGATCCCGGAGATGCCTTAAACATACGCACAACGGTTTATATATGACATACCCCTTGCATGTTTCTCCCCTCACCATCAGTGTAAAATCTAACAAATAGAAATAGTCCTGGCGACAGGTGTTGTGAAGGCTAGCTTCTTATTGGTATAGAGGATTGGCGTCTTCACCAAATAGGCCCTCTGCGAAGTTGTTCCTTTTAACAGGAAAGATAGTATAAAAAATATATTTTAGTGTTAAAATCTTTTTCACGTTGTTTCTGAGAAGCGCGTGTTTCTTCATGGATGAATCTTAAAAGGATACTCTACAAATGTTACTTTAAGGAAAAATTACCTTCATCCATGACGTTTTACAGAATTTAGATTAATCCAAACCAATATCATTACAATTACCCCACATTTGTTTATATCTTAAACGAATTCAATGAATTTAATGAATTTTGTTAGAAACAAATCCCATACTGTGTAAGAGGTACGTCATGTTTAAACTTTGATCATTTTTAAAAAATAAACATATATAAATTTGTTGAGTGTAAGTTACATAAATTGTACAAGTGTGTAAACATTGATTAAAATTTACTTCTATAACAATACAAAAGTTATGATTCATTATTTATCCGTTATCATATTTGATTATTTTTAATGTTCAATCTTCTTGATGAATACTCGGAAATAAAGAATTTCCTGTTTAATGTTTCATTTTTATAGTCTTTATATCACTGAACATTTTTTGCACTTGTTGTTCTTTTCTTAAAAGGTTATGTTCACATTCAAATTTGAATAAAAATATAATTTTTTTTTGTTGAATAATCAACTTTGTATTTGAGTTTAGATAACATTAGGTTAATTTTAAATAAAATAAATACAAGAGTAATTTGAAAATATTGAAAATTAATATAAATTTATAGTTGTTTTAAACCTTAAATCGTTGTAATAAAATATAAATATTGAAATTATTAATTATTTTTATATAATGTTTAATAATCATCATTAAATCAATTATTTCTATAAAACTCAAAACTTTATGTGTATTGTTAGTTATCCAATCAATCACTGTTTACCAAATTCTCTACGATAAAAATTTGTAGTACAACATAAATTTAATTATAAATTACTTAATTAAAGTATTCTTACTAAAAATTTATTTTACATACTCGTAATACTCTTAGCTACCTTAAATCTACTTGAAAAATGGGTCAAGTTTTTCACAAATATTTGTTTAACTTTTTATTGATTTGATTAATGTTTTTTATTAATGTGAACTCATTTAATTTATTACCATAGAACTATTAATTACTTGCCATTGATCGAGGCATATTACATTATTACACTTTTAGTCAATTAATATCAACCTCAGTTATTACATTATTACATTTTCAATCAACTAATATTAACATCAGTTCTTACATCATTAAATTCTCAGTCAATTAATATTAACATCAATTATTACATTATTACATTTTCAGTCGATTAATATTAACATCAGTTATTACATAGTTAGTTACATTCTCAGTCAATTATTATTAACATCAGTTCTTTTATAATATTTTGTTGTGTTGAACCCTGGTTTTTTTATTCAAGGTCAAACTACCCTTTTACTTTCTTTACCTTGCTAGTGACACAGCTGTCAACCCCTTCTACCGTCTTTCTTTTTGTACCCTTTGTATTTGTCAACCTGTTTTGTGTGAGTGATAATCACATACAATATTAATGTAACCTTATTTTGTTTAAAATAGTTGTAATGAATATAAGACAATCTTGGATTCTTATAGTGAGAAAATCTTTAACTATATATTTCTCTTGATCAAAACTTTTGAATGTTGCCTATTTGCCTTAGGTACGTAAATATAATAAAGTCATAATTGAAAATCTGTTACAATACCTTAATTAGATACAACACCCTAGTTATCTCTCATTATAATACATCATTATTACATCACTTAAGCACAGAATACCCTTTTAAACCTCTTCATAATCTCTTCCATATCTATCAATTTCAATATAGATTTTACCGTTGCACAATTATCTTATTAGTGGAAAACTTAGGCCTTTGCCTCATTATCATAATTATTATATTCATTTACATCTCCATAGGCTGCGTTGTGCTATTTCTATGCTTGTGGATACCTGCTATCTGATCCTTGGTGGTTCGCTAACTCAACAGAAAAAAATAAAATTATTAATCATGGCTTGCCCATAGCTAAGTCCATGCCTTAATATATCTTAACTCCTCAAATAATACACCTTAACTCCTCGACCAATACACCTCAACTTCTCAACGCTGATAGATGCCCTCGGGTCATCTTTAAACTCATTACGACGATTGCATAATCTAGATCATGGCTTGCCCATGGCTAGGTCCATACCTTAATAAACCTTAACTCCTCACTTTACCTCAACTCCTCAACCAATACACCTTAACTCCTCTATCTGAAAAAAATGCTTTTAAACAAAATACTAATGGCCTCTTAATTCCACTCACCTTAACTTACTGAAATACTGTACTTAAGTGCCTATCTAAATTAATTTCTTTAGATATCTTAAATCTTATCCTTTAGTTCATTAGATTACTCTGTGACTCCTTTAATATCTTAATCAATATCGTTGAATTTATTGAAATGTAATTAATTAAGTTAAAATAACCCCCAACACAAATATTAAGATTCATTTCTTAATTCTCATTCACAAAATGCACCATTGGTGAAATAATATATTTATTCTGATTTCCAAGATCGTCTATTAATTAATCAAATTTCTTTTCTCTTAAACTGAAACTATTTAAATTCTTATAAACTTAAAATTATCCTTTGAGTTTACTCACATAAAACTTAACTAGTTTACAAATTGTAACCAACCCCTCATCCTACTTTTCTTTCTGATCTTAACCTTTGCATGCTTCCCGAGGGATCATGCCCCCTACCTATTTTGCTCTCCTATTTTTTTAAATATAATTTCCTGTAACTATTTTAAATCCAAATAAAATTGATATGATTCATACAGAATTTATATTTTAAAACTTGATTTCATGTTTGTATATATACAGGGTTTGATTTTGTCATAAAGAAATATTATTATTATTTATTCTGCGTCGTCCCTTCAAGTAACTGTCATTGTACTACATCCTCTCTTCTTTTGAACAGTATATGTTATCTTCATTTTATTTTATTTTAGTCTTAGAAAATAACAATAGATTTAGAAAACTTGTTTTAAAGTCGTATAGTGTATTGTACCTGTTAAAAATAAAATCCTTCTACCTTTTAAAAAAAAATAAGTTTCACACTTCATAGTTAGGGTTATTAATGGCTTCTTTTGAATCTCTATTTTAGGGGTGACTTACAAATACGCACTTCCTTTCTTTTTCTTCGAAAGAAACGTAATTATATTTCGCAGAGCCCTCTTGTTTTTATTATTATTATTATTATTAGTACCTGAACTAGCTAGGCTCTGGTTTGATTTTCGGCTACATCACGGGCTACTTTTGACTTCTTAGGTTAAATTTAGCAAAATTATTATTTAAAAATACTCATATTCAGAAATCCCTCGTAACGAAATATCTATACTATTTTAAGTTTATATCTGTCTTGTTATAATAGGGTTTTAATTCTGTAATCTTGAATACACCTCTAACTTTACGAGTTTCAGGGTCTTGAATTAAGAATACATTTTGACCTATTTGTTGTTTTACCTGATAGGGTCCTAAATATAGAAGAAATAACTTTTTTACTTCTTTATTTAAAGCTGAAGATAATTGATGGTTTCTTACAAGAACTAACTGGCCATTTACGTATTCAATAGGTTTAAGAATCTTTTTGTCATGGTACTGGGTTCGTCTCTCTGCCCTTTCTTTTAATATTTTTACTGCTAAATATAATTTAGTTTGGTGATCTATTTCTAACCTTTGTGGAAAACTGAAGAGTTTTTCGAGATTTCTAACTGGTCTATTGCCCATCATTAATTCTTGAGGTGTGTACCTTGTGCTTTCATGAGTTATTGAATTTAGACAAATTTCTATTCTTTCTACATAATTTTCCCATGACGCATGATTGTAATGACAAAATAACCTCAAAAACTTACCTATTTCTCTATTTAATCTTTCTACACTATTGCTTTGGGGATGATATACTGAAGTATATTTTACAATAATTTTCTTATTTGCTAGAGTTGACCTCCATTTTATGCTCTTGAACTGTGTTCCATGATCAGAAACAATAGTTTGGGGAATACCTACGTCCTTTGCATAGTTTTTTATTTTTTCGTTTGTAACTGCAGTGGCAGTTTCTCTCCTCATTGTATATAATTTAACATATTTAATGCGAATATCTAGAACAGCAAATATATATTGTATACCTCTAATACTAGAGGGTAATGGTCCGTATATATCCACAAAAACTAATTGTAACGGTCGGTCAGCTAATACATTTTTCATTAAGCCTTAATATTTTACATTAGTGATCTTGGTTTTTTGACATATGTCACATTGTTGTAATACCTTTGCTATGTTTATGTTCATTCTGGGAAAATTACTTGATTCTTTTAAAATATCGTAGTATTTTTTTACCCTTGCATGAGCGTACTGTTAATGGCAATTTTCTATTACAGTTATTACTAATTCTGTGGGGATACAAATAGTCCCAATTGTATCTATGTAGGTTTTCTTGAAAAGTAAATTATTATAAATTTGATAGTTATTTGCAATTTCTAATCTGGGTTCTGGCTCTTCTAATTCTGCAAATATCTTTTTAAGTTTTTGATCCTCTCTTTGACATAATGGTAATTATTTTTTTATTTTTTGTCTATTTCACTAATTACTTTTCTTTTGTGTACTATTACTCTAAATTCCCTATCAACAGTACTTTCTACTATGCCTTCAGGTGGATACCGTGACAAGGTGTCTGCTACTATTTGGTTCTTTCCTGCTATATATTTTATTATTAAATTATATTCTTGTAATAGTAAGATCCATCTAGTTAAGCGACCATGAAGTAAATTACATTTATTAATAAAAATTATTGCCTTATGATCTGTGTATAAAGTGGTTGGTCTTCCATAAATATAAATTCTAAATTGTTGACATCCATATACTATAGCTAACAGCTCTTTCTCTGTAATGGTATAGTTAACTTCAGGGCTATGAAGTACTCTACTAGCATATGCTATGGGCCTACGGTTTCCTTCTTTATCAAATTAAAATAGCTCCGCACCTATTGCTAATCCTGATGCGTCACAACATATGTTCATGGGTTGTTCAAGATCAGGGTGTTTTAAGGTTACGGTACTTACAAACTGTTGTTTAATATTTTCCATCGCAGCATCTTCTTTACTTCCTCAGTTCCATTCCTGATTTTTCTTGGTTAGATTTAATAATGGTATTACAAGGTCTGAATGGTGTTTAACAAATTTCCTGTAGTAACTTATAAGACCCATAAAAGCTTGTAATTGTTTTTTATGCTTCGGTGTGGGAAATTCCTTAATTTACCTAATTTTATTTTCATCTGCTGAAATTCCCTCTAGAGATATTATGTGACCTAAAAAATGTATTTGTTTACAAAGAAAAGCAGATTTATTGAAATTAACTTTCATTCCTCCTGTTTTAAGTTTACTTAATACCAATTCTAGCTGTTCTACATGTTGTTTAAATGTTTTCGATGCAATAACTATGTCATCGATGTACAGAGTTACAAAACTAAGCACCTCAGGTCAGGGCCTAATACTTTTTCTAAGCCTCTAGTGAATTTGCTGGTTGATACTGTAAGTCCGAAAGGCATTCTTTTAAAACAAAATGTTCTTCCATTGTATATAAAAGAGGTATATTTTCTAGAATTTTGTTCTAACTCAATTTGCCAAAAGGAGCTAACTAAATCCAATGAAGTTAAAAATTTACAGCCTTCAAATTTCTGAATTAATTAATTCGCTGGTGATTCATTATCATTAGTTAAATTTTTTTTTACTTTACGAGCATCTAAACATAATCTCCCCGCCCTCTCCCCCCATCTTTTTTATTAACTACCACTAATGGGTTTATTATGTCAGAAATACACCGCTCAATTATATCCCACTCCAACATGTGATTAATGGTCTCCTCTACAGCTGATCTCTGGCTATAGGGTACAGGATATGATTTGCTATTGAAAGGTGAATGATCTGATACCTGCAATTTACATTTGTATAAGTTATTTAATCCTGGTTTTTGTGAAAAGATTTCTTTATGTTGCCACATTACGTCTAATAATTTTTGTTTTTGCTCTGAACTGATGGCTGACAGTTTACAAATTACTTTTTCTATATCTGTCCAAGGTATTTGTTAACTATTGACTGATACTTGTTGTAACCTTTTTATACTGTTTTGTTGAAATTGATTGCTTGGTATTCCTACTACTTGTAGCCTTAAAATATTTGAACAAACTTTTTCACTAAATGGCACTTTCAAATCAAAAGGTTGTTTATTGATTGGCACCTGTTTCTTTTGATAATTTATATCTACTTCAAATCCTGCTAACCAATCTGACCCTAATATAATTGGAACATTTAAATTTTCTATAATAAGAAATATTATACTCATTTTTATATTATTTATTTCAACGTCAATTAATACTTGTTTTTTAACCTTTTTGTTTTTAGTCCCTGTTGCTCCTATAATCACTGTATTGGTTACTGGTAATACGGGAATAGCCGTTTTTAAATCACTATTTTTTATTTCTTCAAAAAATTCTTGTGACATTGCTGTCACCTCTGATGATCCTGTATCAAGTAACATTTTTACCTTAATAGTCCCTAATTTTCCTTCAAATTTAGGTGATACTGCTTTACTAAATTTATTTTTATCGGTTGCTTCAAATAACAAGTCTTCTTTTAGGTTACCCTGGAGTATTACATTTTGTTTAACATGCTGTAAATAGGCCAATTGTTCTGTAGTCCGGTTTTTACTTGTAATCTTCATCACGTACGGACTGTCACGTGATTGACCTTTTAGTTTTTCCTTTGTCTAGAACTGTACCTATTTAAATTTGTTGTCCCTGGGAAGGGTGGCACATAATTAAAATTTGGAGGTTGATGTATTTAGTTGTTAATCTGGGGTGACCTGCATTGTTATTTCTATTAATTTGTCTATCACTCGAATTTATTTGCCTCGAAGGTCCTTGGTTCCTATACTGTCGATACTCCATACTAGGATGTGGATATCTTCTATTTTGTTTTGGTGTTGGATAATTATTGTGATATTTCTGCCAATACTGTCCATTATTAATTTCTCTGATTTTAGAGTTAGACGATTGCCTAGGCCTATCAATATTATACCTGTTTGATCGCTCATTGATTTCATTGTTTCGTTGATGTCTATCGTCAAATTCCATTAATACTCTCTCTACTTCTTTAATGTTTTGTCTATTTATGATAATTAGAACATCTTGTACTGCAATTAGAAAATGATTCATTAGAAGACCTATCAATCTATCCTCTTCTACCGGGTATCGTAAATATTTCGCCTGTGCTACAAATTTATTGAAATATTCGCTCATAGTACCATCCTTGTCGTTATATTTTCCATTGAAAATTAATTGTAGAAAATTATCCTGCATGTTTTGAGACCAGTATTTTTCCAAAAAATATTTCCCTGACCTGTTCATAGGTTTCCCATTCACTCTCTATATTATCTGCCCAAGATCTGCCTCATTTTCCAGACCTGATAAAAATATCTCTATTTTGACTTTCTCACTAATTTTTTCTCCTTTAAATATTCTTTCTACTTTGTTTATGTACTGTAATGCTGAAATATTTCCTCTATTTCCTTTAAATTTTGGAATAAGTGATAGTTACGTTTCTTTTAGACCTTTAGCCAATAGGTTGGTAGTATCGTGTAAATTACCAACTTCTCCAAGATTAATTTGGTTTTCAACCAAAAAATCGGTAAATATTTTATCTACCGCCTTGCTAACTATCCCATCTATCTGTTCTTTGATTAAAATTTTATTTGTGTCTTGCTGAGAACAAAGTACTGATTTTACCTCATTTATTTCTTTTTCAAGGTTGTGTTGTACTACCTTAACATTAGTTTTTGTGTGTTCTACCAGAAGGTCTAGACTCCCAACTTTAATTTCTACTTCCTTTAACCCTTTAATTGATTCTTGTTTTACTGTTTCTATTTTATTTTTACTAGCCGTCATCTGTTCCATTAATTTGAATTGTCCCTTCCTTAAATTTTCTTTCTTTTCCACTAATGCCTGTTTTACCTTTTCACATTCCATTACTTTTTTTTCTACCTCATTTTGTAACGATGTTCCAAATAACAGACATCTAAAACCAACAACCCAGTAATATGGAGGCTCTACACTCACCAAGGCTGACCAAGACCTCTCCCCGTCGGATGGGACCCACACGCACGCACCAACACATCCACTCCCGTGGCTTGGATAAAGAAGACTGAGACGCGAACCAAGTCAGCGCCTCGCAGGAAGTTCAGGCCCAGCCCACAATAAACCAGTTCCCAACCTGACTTCGCTAACATCCGACTCCGCTTCTGGGATGTTCTAGTTTCACCGAGTAATTGCTGGACTATCCGCGATACGCCCAGAACGCTAGTCTTCACCCTTCCTTTTGTTCTGTGTATTCCCCTTCATTTCCCCCTCTTCTGAGAACGTGTATGACCTGTTTATGCTATAAAACAGTGGGTGTTATTTTTGAATGTCACTCATTGTATCACTGGCTCTTACCAGGTGAGGGCGCTGGTTTAGAACTAATATTTGGGGGTATTATTCAAAATTCTGTTTGGATTTAAATATTGGGTGGGATATTATTCAAAATTACGGTTTGGAGCTTCTTTAATATTTTCATGTTTATGAATGGGGATTCTAATGTGGCTTGACGTGGGTGAACCACGGATTTATAATAGTAATTTTCTAGGGGAATTCATGTTAGACTTAGTACGCCTTTAACTGTAGGTGCGCNGGTGAACCACGGATTTATAATAGTAATTTTCTAGGGGAATTCATGTTAGACTTAGTACGCCTTTAACTGTAGGTGCGCACGAGCCTTTAACTTAGCGTATCTTAGCGATCGTTTGATATAATCTTGGGTATTTTAAGACGATATACGTTCACTTAGTTATGTGGGTATTTTATGTGCAATTGATTGATTAGGTTATCATGGGCGCAACGGGAGTTTGCGGAACTTATTGTACACATCTAAAACTTATTTGTAATATTAGGTTATGCTTCGTTACTTAGGATTAGCACTCAACGGCCATTGTTGGGATCTGTGTATAAAATAGTCGGCTACTAAGCCATGTATATATGTATAGTAATGTAAAGCTAAATTTAATGGGCACTTTATCTTACATTTTTAATTTAAATGCCAGTTAATGCTATGCGCACTCAAAACTAAATGTGTCAGCCATCTTGTGTTTATGGACGTAAGCGCGCCCTTGGGCGGTAAATTTGAATCTAGACATCAAACATTCACTCTAACGCTCCCTCTGTGGGGGGGAGGGGGGGAGGCGGGCGGTAAATATTTCGTATGTTGTGGTGGCTCAGACAATATTTTGCCAGATTAAACGAAGGCTCATTAAGCCTTTTATGTAAACTAGACTATTGTATCAACTCTATCATTTTAATTTAACCAACTGAAATAAAAACTATGTTTCTCTTGTGACCTCATGGTGGTTCTTTGTGTACGCTTCCTGCGCTCAATGTGGGCGTCACAATTTAACTGTGCTGCTAAATTTTGATGAACCGTCTCTAATTGGTCAATTTTTTGCTCTAAATAACCAAATCTCTGCTCACAAACCTCCTTACTTAATTTTATTTTAGCACTTAATTCTTTATTGATTTGTTCATGTTTAGTCTGATTTGCATCTATTTTCTGATTAATTGCTTGAGTATTTGCATATATTATTTGATTAATTTCTTGTCTATTTGTATCTATTTTCTGATTAGTTTCATGACTATTTTTTTTATTTCCTGTTTAATTACATCTAATTTCCGATTATTTGCATTTATTTCCTGTTTAGTTTCTTCATTATTAGCTGCAATTTGCTGTAACATTTTCATAAATTGATTTAAGTCTACTATGGGTTGCTGCATCTTTGATAGTTCCCTACTCTTTTCTCGCCCTTCCTCATCTACTATTACATTTCCTTGTGTAACTTTTTCTGCCCTATTTTTACTATCTCCCTCTGCAAATGACTCTTCATTGTCCGGCTCACTTTATTTGTCATGCTCACTTTCTCTTTTTTCCTCATTTGATTGTTCTAGAACTAACTGATGTCTAGGTTTATGTTCATATTCTACCTCATCATAGCAACTAGTAGCGTCACTATCATCATTTGACTCTGCCATTTTCCCTTGCACGCAGATTAAACAAGTCTAGTTTGGCAGTGTCTGGGAGGTCAGGGTTTGAATCCCATTCAGATGTGTAGTAGGTGTTATTTTCT
>CABFVX010010647.1:0-13329 GCA_902151425.1 Timema shepardi | reverse complement strand
CAATATTGATATTAATTGTTTGTAGGTTTTATAGTAGGTGGAGGTTAGTTAGGCCTCAACATATTTGGGATGTTAGTAGTATGTTGACCCACCTCATGGGGCTACATTGACCAAGATGTTAGTCTCTTTGGTCGAATTTTCCAATGGTGTGGAGGTTGGGATTTGAATCCTAGTTGGGTGTGATGAGTGATTTTAGTTTTCTAAAGGTTTTCCCACTCTCCCTATACACAAATCCGAAATATATAACTCACTCTTTGTCATCTAAGTATACCCTATTAGGGTAAAACACATGGCCAGGCCAGTTGACTAGACAATAAGATGCCTCAACAAAACTTTAGTAATGTAAGCCTATTTAAACTGAGTCGTACTTACAGTAGTAATTACTATCCACATTAATGTGAGTTGTAGGCCTATGAAATATTGCAGCCAAGACTGGTAATAACCAAAATAGGCCCTAGCTAAATGTTTGCATGTGGTTTGGTTTAGGCTTAGGATTTTTAATCATAAAAGGTTTACTAAATTTATCTGAAACTGATAATTAGTAGTTAGACCTAGTCATCCTGAAGTGAATAAATTGCAAACAACTCTTTATAAAGAAATATAATATCCTTAATCAGTTAACCAAAATCTCAAGAATTCCTTTTAAATAAAAGATGCATTTTATGATTTTTAACCATCCAAACTACACTCCTGTTCACTTTATTGTTAACTAAGTAGGTCGAGTTGGTATAAATGTCCATCGTTTTGACATTAAGTTGT
The DNA here is from genome assembly GCA_902151425.1 of Timema shepardi. NCBI lineage: Eukaryota > Metazoa > Arthropoda > Insecta > Phasmatodea > Timematidae > Timema > Timema shepardi. The sequence goes on along the minus strand of CABFVX010010647.1, from coordinate 12,570 downwards.
CGAAAAAAATCAGTGTGAACACTATTTTTGGGAGTAATTGAACGCTTTAATCAACTTTATATAACTAATTTTATTTTCTAAGATCTTCACACAACATATTACACTTGTTCCCAGTATCAACACAAATATACGGAGAATAGAGCATTGGTTCATAAAGCATACATATTACAAAAAAACAGTGTTTATTTATTGGCCAACTTCTTATACTACCTAATTCATTTCCTCGTATAACATTACTATTTGAATGCATAGTTCACATTATGATTTTTTAACTAAAATGTTGTGTGTATTGAGTAATGTAAGCCTGGTACGTTTTCATTTCCAACCATAGGCAAACAAAATGATGCAAAAGATTTATTAAATTAAACTAGGTTAAATCTTTCTTGCAAATAATGACTTGTGAGCAGATGTTTGGGAAAATAAGAATATATGAATGATTTTCAGTCATAAACACCAGCAGTCTTGAAATAAATTCACCTAGTTTTCTAGCTTCTAACTGTTTTAAAAGGTATTATTCTTTGGAAAAGTGTTGCCAACTGTTGACGCAAACTGATTTTATTCTGTGCATTGACACTAGAGGCAAAGTCGAAGCTAAAATTAGTGGACAGTACAAAGTGTGTTAGTCATAATAACCCAAACGATATCCTTTCCTCAAAAGTGAAGCTAAATAGCAACTAACTATGTGTTGAATGGTCATAATAGCCCTGCAGGTAATATTTTTTATTTTATTTAGTATCGCGTCTTACTACCCGATCGGGTTATACGTTTTAAGTACTAATTACCCTAATGGATTAGGAATTGGGAAGATTGAATTAGAGGAAGTGAACCCGCATTAGCGTGGAGGGAGAGTGGAAAACCATTTAGGAAAAACCACCCCCAGTTCACCCGACCGAGATTCGAACCTCGATCTCCTCGTCCTCAGCAGTAGAGCTCAACACGACAAGCGCATTAGCCAACTACGCCACCGAGGCGGGTGCAGGTAATATTCAACCACATTACTTTAGTTGAAAATTTTCTGGTCTAAGATTTATTATTTATTTGGCGAAAAAGTAATTTTGGGGGTCAACGGAAGATAGAGTTGGGTCGAATTCGCTCGTTTAAGAATCCTAACCATTTTACCTGTGAATCCTGAATTTTGAATATGAATACAAATTTTGGAAAAAAATATGAACATAGGAGAAAATAGAAATATGGTCGAGTAATAGAAAATAGAAATAGTTAACTAAATGTTGACATTTTTTATAATGCATTAAGATTCATGTGTTGAGTAAAGTTTTATATGAATGTTCAAGGGTCTGGTTGTTAGGTTTGTTCTATAATTATTTTGAGGCTGAGAAAGATAAGAAAAATTCCAATTCAAAAATATAATTTTTTGAATCTCAAATATCCTTAAATATACGAGTGTTTGATGGTCTCATCCCGAACAAAAAAAAATCTGAGATATTAATAATAACACTTCTCATCTGCATATTAGTTCAATTTTTGAATTATTATTATTATTAGCACCGCGTCTTACTACCCGTTCGGGTTATACGCACTTACGCTAATGTGTTATGGTAGGGTGATTGTGAGATGAAATGGAGGACTTACAGTTTAACGTGGAATCCGAACCACGGTGGAGGCCTGGCATTCCCCACATTCACAAGATGTCTTGTCAGAGGTGAAGGAAGGGTTTGGTAATCAGATAAATCTGTGCCAGGACCGAGGATTGAACCCCCGCCACCAGCACAGAAGTCTGACACCTTACACCTAGACCGCCAGGTCACCTCAAATTTTGAAAATATATCCCCACTCTCCATCATATCACATAACCGGTGTTAAAAGTTAAGTTTGGGAAAACCTCTCACAGTTTCGGTGACTTGCGAAGTAGGAAGTGCCCCGAAGATGAGAGAAGACATCCTCCTGCCTAAGCCCCCCAGCCAACCTTGGGGAGCCTTGAGGGTGCGGCAAGTAACAGAATGGCGGCCGGCCGAGACCAGGGGGTTCACCAACACCAACGTCGAGGTGGTGGTAGCAAGAACACAGCCGTGAGGTGCAATATCCGTCAAGGAGTCACATTCCTGTCCGTGCAAATCCGCACTCTCCTCTACCGAGGTCCCCGCGTGGGTGATGCTGGGCCAGTAGCGCACTGTGCCCTCTGGGGACACTGCGATGCATGATGGGTTCTGTACGAGATGCAGATTAAATTATTACAAATAAGAGAGACATAGAAAGTATATAAAAACATCAAAAACAAAATATAGCCTTTGTTTAAGTGTCATTTAAACCAATTCAGTTCCATGGAATTCTACTGATAAACTATCAAATTAACAGGTTTTTTTAAATAGCTCCCCTTAAAGATTTACAAACACTGTTTCCTGCTACTTCATCGGCTCTTGTCATTTCACTACCCCTTGTGTCGTGCCGCTACACATCGGTCCCCGCCAAGGGTGGAATGATTTAGGGTCACACTCCCCTCTTACTTCTCTCTGAAAATTGAGACGGAAGAGCGAGATTCCTCCTTGTGGACACCACTGATTCTTCAGTTTGGATCAAAATAGTTTTCAATCAAATTGACTTGCACATGTGTTAAGGCGCCATTTTTAGCAGAGTAGTTTAGTTTACAAAAGAGGCCAACTTAATTTTTGAGATCAGAGCCAAGATGGTAAACTTTGCGATTCGAGTCACAATTATAGCTCCACATTTTGGTAGCTAACTGCTCAATTTTCTCTCCAGAATTCTCTAGATCTTCTTCTAAAACCACCTTTGAGATAACTATTCAAAGCATTAGAATATGTTTCAGCTAGATTTGTCATGGTGTCTACTAAACTTGACCAATGAAATCCCCGACCTTTTCCCTGATCATTTCCTAAAATTTCCGACTAAAAAGTATGTCACTTCNCCCCTTCCACCCTTGTTTTTCTATTAATATTTTTTTAAATAATAATAATAAATTTTAAAAATTGTATTAAAATTGTTTACTAGGAATTAAAAATATATTACACAGCTACAAACAAAAAAATTACATTATAATTTACTGATTATTGTATTTTATATTTTGAGTAAATTATCATTTTCCCGGATTTTTGTTGCGATTTATCAAATTCCCCGACTTATTCCCGTTTTTTCCCGATCACTTCGAATTCTCGGCTAATTCCCGTTTTCACTGATTTTCCCGAATGGTAGACACCCTGTTTGTTAACACAAAATAATACTTATCCCTGGTGTGAGAATTAGTACCCTTATTACTGTTAGCGTTAGAACTCAGAATTACTATCCGCTCACTTAGCTGGAGTCTGCCGGCCCTAGCAGAGGCAGCCTTGCCTCTCACCCTCTACATAATTTGTTACATAATCTATTTAATCTGTTAGTTTGTTTCCTTCAGGTCGGCCACATTCACAGAAACAAGGAAATGTTTTAGGTGGAAGGGGTTGAATAGTGGACCTGCAAGTGCGAGATTGTCGGTGAAATTATTGGCATGTTTGGCAAATCTTCGTAGGAAAGAGAAGGACTTTCCTCGCCCAAGTTTTCGAACATTCTGTTGTCTCTAGAAGCTATTCAGAAGACAATCTCATGGGATTGTCCTTAGAGGATAATTACATGGCAATTAGAGGCATTTCCCTATAGTTAAATTAGTTTACAGAGTTCACAACATATAATCAAACACAAAATGTTCACAGATACATAACTCATATAAAATATGTTACGTTTGAGCTATAAAAAGTAATTTTATTTTAACATATTGTGTGTAGGTAGATTCCATGACGCCAAATATTAAGTAATAATAATAATAATAATTTAGCACCACGTCTTACTACCCATTTGGGTTATACGCTTTAAGTACTAATTACTCTAATGGATTAGGAATTGAGAAGGTTGAATTAGAGGAAGTTAACCCACATTTGCGTGGAGGGAGAGTGGAAAACCATTTAGGAAAAACCACCCCCAGTTCACCTGACCGAGATTCGAACCTCGATCTCCCCGTCCTCAGCAGTCGAGCTGAACACGACAAGCATAATAGCCAACTATTTAGTAGAATTAGAAGAAATATGATCACGCTAGAATCAATAACTCACCTCTCTACCTTCAGCGACATACACGGCCACCAGATGTGCTTTGTGGGCGAGGTCACTGGGTGGTAAGGTGAGTTCGTGGCAGTGGTTGTGTCGTTGCGACGAGTGTCCGTATTGCCAGATCAGCAGGCGACGGCCGCACACCAACCAGGCCCAACCATTCGAAGAAATGTTTACACTGACCGCGGTGTTTCCTAAACTCCCCCAAATGAACACAATAAGTTAAATCTCAAACTAGTTTTTATCCCAGTCAAGGGGTTTATTTCTGAGGTTCGACCTCAAATAATACCGAGAGCTGCATGCTTATTTGTTTAAATTGTGAGCTAAACACCTCAAACTATGTAACCACAAGAGTAGGTCAAGTCTTGTTATCCTGGAAAAATGTTCCACAAGAAGCCTTTTTGAATCAAACATTTTCTTGCTGGAAAAAGATTTGTGTGTTTAAAAGCGCTTAGCACAAATTGGGATCATTAGCAACTGGAATCACATTTTAGTAAACATTATTTCTCACTTAGTGGATACCAAAACTGATATCATAGAAGAATTATCTATTTAAAACATTTATCTAAAGTTAATTTCGGCCAAATAGTCCATTTCAACAGCTATTTAAAAATAATATATCTAATTATTAGAAGAATAAAGCACAAATATAATGATGTTATGATGTTTTCTCTCTTATATTAAACTTGAGTGGAAAACCATTTAGGAAAAACCACCCCCAGTTCACCTGACCGAGATTCGAACCTCGATCTCCCCGTCCTCAGCAGTCGAGCTGAACACGACAAGCATAATAGCCAACTATTTAGTAGAATTAGAAGAAATATGATCACGCTAGAATCAATAACTCACCTCTCTACCTTCAGCGACATACACGGCCACCAGATGTGCTTTGTGGGCGAGGTCACTGGGTGGTAAGGTGAGTTCGTGGCAGTGGTTGTGTCGTTGCGACGAGTGTCCGTATTGCCAGATCAGCAGGCGACGGCCGCACACCAACCAGGCCCAACCATTCGAAGAAATGTTTACACTGACCGCGGTGTTTCCTAAACTCCCCCAAATGAACACAATAAGTTAAATCTCAAACTAGTTTTTATCCCAGTCAAGGGGTTTATTTCTGAGGTTCGACCTCAAATAATACCGAGAGCTGCATGCTTATTTGTTTAAATTGTGAGCTAAACACCTCAAACTATGTAACCACAAGAGTAGGTCAAGTCTTGTTATCCTGGAAAAATGTTCCACAAGAAGCCTTTTTGAATCAAACATTTTCTTGCTGGAAAAAGATTTGTGTGTTTAAAAGCGCTTAGCACAAATTGGGATCATTAGCAACTGGAATCACATTTTAGTAAACATTATTTCTCACTTAGTGGATACCAAAACTGATATCATAGAAGAATTATCTATTTAAAACATTTATCTAAAGTTAATTTCGGCCAAATAGTCCATTTCAACAGCTATTTAAAAATAATATATCTAATTATTAGAAGAATAAAGCACAAATATAATGATGTTATGATGTTTTCTCTCTTATATTAAACTAAATATTGATTTAATGATATTAACACGAGTGTGGATATACGGGAATGAGACATTATTGCTTACAATTCCAAACTACAAGGACAATTATGCTTGTAGAGACAATAAATTAGGTGGGGGAGTTTGTGGTTATGTTAGAAGAGCTTAATGGTTTCAAACATAGACATTTGCAATTTTTAGTAAAGGTTCCTTATTGGCTCTAGACCAGAGATAGGACCGAATTTTGTGAAATTCATCAACCTGTAAGAGATGAAAAAAAGGGTTCAAAAGGTTCCAAAATTCTAATGACTCTGCATTTTTTGGACTAGTGGACATAGAGCCTGGAAATTTAAAATTAATGTTTTTGTATAGAAATGGGTGAGAAATTTTTAGGGTTTTTCAAATTTAATTATCTAAAGGGGTGTAAAGGGGAAAAAAGGGGCAGTAAATTCTATGTCCTCCAATCAAAATGAAATTTGATATATGGAGGATTATCGGGTCGCAGAATACTAATATGAAATTAATTTATGTACGGCAACCACACGATGGTCCCCGAGGTGCGTTGGTAAAAATGTGTGTTCAAGACTATCAAAACTAATATAAATAAATACTTTACAGGATAATAGACAATTGAAATTGTGCAGACAAGAAATGGAACCACTCCAAATAATTATAAAAGTATGAACATTTTTGTTTAATTAGTGTGACCCTGGGACATATGGAAGGGGATATAAACATAATAAAACCTTGTATGTGTGCTAGCAAAGTTAGATTTGACAGTCATTTAGGAGGACAACTCCAAATAACCAAATAAGTTTAAAAAAATTGAAATTTCTAAATGATAGTTAGAAAAATGAGCTGAAATATTTACAAAACTAATAGAAACAACTAATTCCTAGTGTGGTATAAAGTTGAAATGTATAAGTAAAGTAAAATGGACATGTCAAATTACTATAGGACTGTACATTTTTAGTTTTAAATGGGACCCAGGGGAATAGGGCGGGGGATGGGCGGGTAAGGGGTTGTTGTTGCTGGTGTTGTTATTGTTATTGTTGTTATTGTTATTGTTATTATTATTATTATTATTATTAATAATATTATTATTATTATTAGCACCGCGTCTTACTACCCGTTTGGGCTATACGCACGTAAGGGGTTATAAAAATTAAAACCACTTTTAGCTGTGATAGAATATTTAAATTTGGCAAGTAGGTAGAGTGAACTTTCAAAATAAACAAATAAATCTTAATATTTGAAATTTATAAGTGGGAATTGAAGAAATGGTAGGGGAAGGGGGCGGGCTCCACATTTACAAAAAATAATATATTCAACTACTTCTCTGTGTGGGAAATAGGGAGTGAAGGTCCCCTCAAAATGTTTACAAAGTTATATAAATACAATTTTTGTAGATATTAAAGCTTGAAATGTCACCATGCAATTTAATAATAAAACAGGTTTTAGTAGCTAGACAGGGATACATTGTTCACGTTAATTTATTTAAAAAGTTTCTCATCTAATGCTGCTATGCTCATGACAGATATTCAACAACTGTTGATATCACCAAGTGAAGGAAATTAAACTATATAGTTCTACTGGAGTGATATTTATTTATGTTGGCCAAAACCAAATTTGATAAAAAAAAAACCTGCAAAACATTGGCATTTTCTCGAGTTTCCTACACTCTTGAACAAATGGAATTTCAAAATTAAAGCTCAGAAAATGGTAGCGCTTAAAATGTATACAACCAAAATAGAACATTCCTTATGATGTGGTTAGGTTGACATTTGGTAGCCACGTAAAATATCATATAAGATAACCAAATAAGTCTTAAAATTTCAAATTGGAACTTTGGAAGCTTAAGAGGGTAAGGGGGACAGAGGGGTTTGGAAATGAGAGTAAATTATCATCTTTCCAAAGAAAATATACTTTTATGCATGAGAGAAAATTTAAATTAGCCAATTTGTTAAAAGGACTATGCCACATAACCATAAATTTAGAAAGTTTGGAATTTGAAAATTTACTGCTGGGGCCTCTAAAATTTCCTAAGCTATAAAAACTTTATATGTTCCAAATGTGGGTACACTTTATACTAGGTAAACCTCCCTCATCTCTAACACAATAGCGTAATTAGTAGTACATAAGCGTTTAACTAGAACGAATATTAAGGCACGGTGCTAGCAAAAATAACAAAATAGAAAGTGTTATCTATGAAGACTGCAAAAGAAAAATCTACTTTCTAAAAGGTTCTTTTAATAAAAATTGGACTGTAGCAGGACATTTGGAACATTAAATTTGTAAAGGCAGAGGAAAAAAAGTTTAAAGTACTAACAGTAAATCAATACACATCTATCTTAAAGTGTATACATTAGATTTACAAATACATAGCTGTTATCGCATATCTAGGAGCAACATAGCAATTAAAATAAACCAATTCAGGCGACATAGCTTGGTGACTATGACTATGATACACTTTAGATAATAATGATGCTTTATATTAATATGTTTCTATAAAAGAGTCTATAACTTAATTTATGCTCGTTGATGAAATGTGATGCTCTTTTTTCAAACATGTTTCCATGACCGTGCTTAGATTAAGTTTGCATTGTCGATGGAGTGCGACAGCCGCCATGTGATTGTGGTCGTTTGTGCACTCAGATTGTAGACTAGGTAACATTTTATATCTAATATGTTTTATTTATTAATTGCCATAACTGATTTGTGATTGCCATGGTTAGCTCAGGACTGTACACGAAGGAACTTTCAAAATTATGGCAGGTGGATGTTCACCAATAAAGTAAGAATGTTATAGCTAAGTGCATCAAAGCTCGATTTAGTACATTACGAAATCAAAGTGACCAGAATATTATGAAATATATCAATCTCTAAATTGGTTTGAGACACATTTTAATCAAATTTCAGTTAAATATTATTTCTGTATTATTACTGTATTGATTTTTTGATGATAGGGATCATAATTTTAGTTTCAAACCTATCCAAACTACATAATCAGTACCATTTTTCTTTACTTTAGTAGATAATTTTCATACCAAACTCTTAATAACCATACAGTAGCCCCATGGCTTCTTTGGTGCTGACTGACAACTTTAAAAAGCTACCAGACCAAATTACGTATCCCTACGCCGAACCAGATGATATTCAAAAACATGTGTTTAGCAGCTGTCACTACTGACAGTCAAAATTTAGGTATATACCTAAATGTTGACTGTCAGAAGTCAGCTGTGAGCTGTCAGTCAGCACCAAAGAAGCCATGGGGCTACTGTAGCTGTGATTAAAACAGTCAACAATTTTACTCACTTTAATAAATTATTCTTTTTTATTGTCATATAAGTATTTATTTTTAAGAAAATCTGCAATTGTTAATTGTATTAAAATATTGTTCTATTATAGTAAAATAATCTTATACTGAAAGAGTTTTCAGTGTAATTTTTTTTAAATATTTATTTCTATTCTCCTTTACTAAAATTAATAGATATTTAATTTTCCATACAGACAAGAGAAGGTTTTGGAGAAGTGTAACTGGAAAAAACATTATGAGCTTTCTGTTGTGTACTCCTAAAGCGCGTTTAGGGAGATGAGCTTCATTTTCAGATTTTATTTTAGTATAAACTGATTTAAAACCGATTTGTCAACTCTCATTGCACATTAGTATAAAATAATAATACTAATTACCGTGTCTTACTACCTGTTCGGGTTATACACTTAAGTACTAATTACGCTAATGGATTAGGATTTGAGAAGGTTGGATATAGAGGAAGTGAACCCGCATTTGTGTGGAGGGAGAATGGAAAACCATTTAGGGAACTCGGTTCAACCAAGCGAGATTCGAACCTCGGTCTGCCCATACTGGCAGTCTAGCTCTACACTTGGTATAAAATATTGTTGAATATAGTCATTCCAGTGTTTAAAATAATTTTCGATACTAAATATAAGCTTAGGAGACTCTTTTAATCGTATTTTCTATGCATTTAACTTCTTTTTTTGAGTTTATTAAATAGCATATCACTTGTATATTTTGTTTGTATTAATTTGACAACAAAATGTAAAATAAATGCAACCTTTACAACATAAGTATTTAATTTTAATTACTGATATATTTTGTGCGTTATGTCTTAATTCCCATTACAGCTATCCGCGTATTTACTCCAAAGGATAAGGAATGAGGAAGGTAAAATGTTTGGGAAATGTGCCCGTATTTGCGTTGGAAAATTATAAGCATATTAGGAAAAAACACTCTCAGTACAACCGATCGGGATTCGAACACTGATATCCCAGTTATTTGAAGTCCAGTCTAACGAAAAAGTGAATCCTAAAGAATTGTGACCGCAAAAGCTGGTAACAAAATATTTAATAGTTAGTTTACAAGTGCATTTAAAAGACTGCGTGTCACTTATGTTTAAACTGTAGAAGAACTGTCATTGTATATTTGGGTCCAACACAAACAATTGTTTGAAAAGTGTTGGTTAATGAAAGCGGAGTGAGGTGGGGTACAGGATTACCACAACCTGGACTATTATACTCGGAAAAACGGCAGGTTTTAGCTCTCAGCTTGTCTTTCTCACGAGGAACATTTTGCGAGTGAGTTGCTTTAAAGAATTCTCTCTTGGAAGCGCTATTTATCACTGGGTATTTTAAGTTCTACCTGAGTCAAGGAGCGCAACAAATCTCCCGTAAGGCTGTGTATCTGTAATTTCCTTGTCTGTGTCCTAGGTGTGTTTGGGCGAACAGTGAGCTGATGGAAATGCTTAAATTACGTGATAAAACATATAAACTAGTTTAATTTAACCCAGAAAATACTAACTATAAGAGTGATTATATTTTAACTAGGAATAATGTAAGTTAGTGAATGAACCACGCCTACATTAGGATGTTTATAAGCATACAAGCCGATTTTCGCTCTTTTTATAAACTAATTCTGAATAAATAACTAGCTAATAGCTACAAACTACTCACACACTTTGGCTACTTATATGAGTCTGTAATTTTACAGTACTGAAAACATAGTAAACTTTGAAAAATCCAACTTAGCGCACCAGGTGGGTTTTTTCCAATAGGCCCACCCCCCCAAAAAAACAACCAAGTGGTTTTATTATGGGTTTGGCCCACTTTGGCGAACCTTCCAAAGAGTTAATATTTCAGATCAATTAAATATATATATATATATATATATAGAGAGAGAGAGAGAGAAAGAGAGAGAGAGGACTATCATTGGACCAATAAGACGGGAAAGGGTATGATAGGGCTACCTTTACTTTGTTCGATTAGTAGTTTTATTTAAAACTATGTCTTACTACCCAATCAGGTTATACATATTGGACTATGTACTAATTGTGCTAATGTGTTAGGGATGAGACAGGTTGAATTTAGAAAAAGTGTGCTTACATTTGCATGGAGGAAGAGTGAAAAACCATTCAGGATAAACCAACCTTCAATACACCTGACTCGTATTTGAACCTCGATATCCTTGTCATCAGCAGTCTAGTCTAATGTGAGAGTGGCGCCATAGACAATGTGACCACCAAAGTCGATCAGAATAGTAGTTACCTTAAATAGTTTTGATGTTACTATCTACTCACGGTCTGCGAAGGTGGAGGCTTCGGTGACCAACACTGGTAATGTTGTTCCATAGTTTTCCACCACATAGCGCAAACTCTTGCAGACAATTTGAGACGCCTGAGTTGAACGACCCGAAACACTGAATCTCCTTAAAAAATATTAAATATAATTAACTATTAGAAATATGTGAGGGTCACAAAGACCGACACCAAGTAGGTCTACCCACAATGTGTTAAAATTTAAAGGCAATGGTAACACTTAAAATTAAAGAAATATTTATAAATAACCTACTATTTTTCAATAGTTGACAAAACAATGTACCGGTATAGCCTCATCCACGTAGTCCAAAAGCTTCGCATCAGTATTATCCTTAGAAATGTCTAAAGCAAGACACAAGCAAATAAGATCAATGAAGGAGAGGTTAAATAGGCATACTGATAAGAAATTTAACCTACCAAAGTAACGTCACTCTTTCTGGGAGCTTAGTATTCCTCAGAAAACTGTTCAGAGATGTCACACTTTCTGAGGTTTTTGATAAATTTTAAGAAAAATATTTCTGAAATATCTCTGTGCATATAACTATCATTTAATTTTGTATTAGTTTCCATAGCAACAGATCCTTAATCTGCCATTGGTGCTTTCATTTTGATGTGTGTCCACTGGACTCAGGTCATAAGGATGACGAATCTAGGGACAAAGCCATCTGGAATGCGGGTATCAAGATCAACTTAATGTTCACTTAACTTTCACATAACGTAACATAGCATAAAGGTTATCCTTGTGTTTTTAAATGGAATCCATCACAATGCCGTTAACTTAACATCCAATTAACTTGATGGTTGTTCAGGGAGAACTTTCACATTAACTGAAGGTAGCACATGTTTTAGCTGGCCAATCATATTACGAATGACATAAACCGGGCTAGTTAGTACTTCATTTGTTTGGTTATGATAGGCCTATGCAGATGAATTCTTAGGTAGGCAACATTTTTTTCCTCGCGTTTCGCAAACGAAACATTATAGCCTCTCGTTAAACTTTATTTTATATATCCTGTAAGGCTTACATTGCAAATACTTTCAGCCTAATCCGCCCTAAATAATTTTGTTTCATTTTAGTGAACAGTTTGTTTCAATCAATCCAAATTCATTGCATGTGTTTTGATCAAGTTGTTATATTGTTATGTGAATCCTTCTCACACCCTTGTTTCTTTACACTAAGTGAACGAAAGAAAAACATTTTGGAAAAACCACCCTAAGTATACTCGACCGAGATTCGAACCTTGATATCCCCGGCTGTATCCGAATAGTCTACTTATGCGACGTGGCTCGTGGCGTTGATAGCTGCATTGACAATCACGTGACCAAGTGTAGATCTGTCCGAATAGTCGCGGACTAGACCGATGCAGTCTTCTCGTGGCGTTGGTAACCATGGATAC
>CABFVX010010646.1:0-13331 GCA_902151425.1 Timema shepardi | reverse complement strand
TCACAATCACCCTACCATTTACACATTAGCGTAAGTGCGTATAACCCGAACGGGTAGTAAGACGCGGTGCTAATAATAATAATAATGATAACGTGTATGATTCATAAAATATTTTATTTCATATTTTACGATCTAATTAAAATGAGCTTATATTTTGTGCAAACATTTTTATCTTTTATTTTGACTTAGAAACGCTTTTGTCTAATAGAAACTAAATATAGATCCTTTTTTCACTTAAAACTCGAATTTAATACTTTCCCAAACAAACAAAAAATCACAAAAAAGCAATTTTGACATTTCTGACACCAAACTTGGGTTCCTAAAAAAAATTAATTTCTATCTTTTAAAGGGTTATCTCGAACAAAACCTATTTAAAAAAACACTTTACATGCTTGGAGATGAAAGGTAAAGTTATACAGTATACATATAATATAATAATTTCTATTTTATTTCTCGCGTGTTTGAAATGGTAACTCTGTTTATATTTTAATGCATGTTTAGAATATAAATAAATATACGCATTTTGTACAGCCTTTTATTTGAAAATTTGTAAAAGGGGTCTGAGACAAATACATGATTGTAACATAAACAAAATATAGCTTTTCTCACAACATTATCCGCATCTGTGGTCACACAGCCAAAGTTGTTAGTCACATCTGGTATGGCCGACGAGGTTTTTAATCCCGAGCTGATGTAATGAGTTACTTTTAATGGAAAAGCAACAATTTATCTAAAATACTACCACATTCCTACACCTTTAGTGTAGCTATAAATGTGAAATACTGCTAGGTGTATTGCCTTAGTTGCCATAAGTTCAGTTAGTTTGTAAGTTGTATGCTGCTATAAAATTTGAACTTATACACTTCTTAAATTCTAGGGTTTGCCACCGGAAGACCTGAGAAAGTAAAGGGAATTTGTGTGTGTGTGTGGACAAAAGTGGGAATTTTGCTAATAAATAAATATATTATTATATTCATACATAATATATATATATAATAGTTACTAACGTGGGTTATTTAGCTGTGTATTTTAATAATCAAATAGTCAAAGCTATTATTTATGGCTTTTAGTAAGGATTACTCCATCTAGATATAATATTCTAAAAATTGAAAAATGATACCTGGACACGGGAATTGAACCGGGGACCTCAGACATAGTATGCCAATGCTCTGGCCACTGAGCTATCAAGGAAACGTCGCGTTACCAGGTTCATTCTTCACTCATATTTTAAGGCAGAGTCTATGATGGACGTGCGAAACTCGTCGGCTACAAATGTGTGATTTTATTAAGATCAGGTTTCATTTATAAATTTACAGAATATGTATTTTTAAAATTAGGTATCTTACATAAAAGGAAATTTGAACTAGATAACTAAGCACACTGATTCGAAAAAATGTCCCACCTCCTCTTCCTTTGAAAAAACTCATTATTTGAGGGCCCCAAATATTTCTCCATCAAACACGAATCATCCTGTTTTAAACACCAACAACAGACATCACTTCCCGCGAATTATTGTTACGACTTATGAGGGTTGAAATTTCATTCCTCTATCATTCAAATTTCAATCTTAAGTTTTCTGGAAAACCCATCTTAAATGACGCAATAGAAAAGTGACAGCCCTATACGAGTATTCCAATCACGAGCCGAACCAAGATATAATCAAACAGATAGTACAGTTTTTAATTGCTTTGGTAGCTCTGATACACTACGATACCCTATCACAATGTTACATCCAAATAAGACGACGTTTCTTTGAAAGGCCAACCCAAGGTCAACCTTTTCTTCCCGGTCTGGGTGGCTTTCAACGTGTCTCTTATAGTCCGTTATCTATGAGCTCATCGGCACCTGGTAGCAGTCCCTCTTTTGTTACACGAAGATTGCCACTTCAGGAGTGGTCCTCCGGACCCAACAAGTGCCTCGCAGAGAGTCATCTTTCCGGACTCGGGATGTCCCGATGTTAATCTCGTGTCAGCGAGGTAGAGAAGCTGTTAGGGTTGTAAAGATGGCGCGTTGACCCATTCGACTGTCATCTGATAAGACCTGGGAGACAATGGATTCATCACAGCCTCGTAGTTCGTTGGAAAGGGTGCTTTGGGGGCGGTCTTGAGTAAACTGTCAGGTGGGTGGGCTTGAATAGGTTTATTTTCTGGAGGTTTATTATACGAACATTTAACCCTTTTTTTTAAGTCCAAGGTTTTTAACACATGATTTTTTTTTGGTCGCCCTCCTAATTGGTATTTTTTTAAATGGAAATGGCAGTTTTAAAGCTACAAAACCAATCAATTATAACATTTTATATTGTAAACATTATAAAATGTATAGTTTTTTTTATATATATATTTCTAAGCTTTTACCTTAATTCCATAACCGCAACATTTTGCGTTAAAGATGGGCTAATCCAACATTTGTATTCATATTTTAAATTATCAAACATTAAGGGTAAAGGTTAGGCCTATGGATACCTTTTGAATCCATTTTGTCATGAATCGTATTTTGAAATAACAAACCACTTCTTAAATAACACGGGATTTCTGAACGTCGGCAAACTATAGAGAAATGGAAATTTTCCCTATATTTTTTCTGGAAAGTTTTCAAAAACGGAAAATTTTCAATTTATTGTTTTTGTAAAATAATTTCAACATATTAAATTGAACTATAATGTTATTGAGATATAGATATCCCAAATTTCAACGTTTATAGTTAAGATTAATTTCTCCTAAGGGCAGAAACACCAGAAACATCATCAAACTAGTTTCGGTGGCCACATGGTCTAACGCGCTACTCCCGCAATAGACTGCTGATGACTATGAGATCGGTGTTCGATACCAATCGGTTGTACTGAGGGCGGTTTTTACGAATATTTTCCCACTCTCACGGGTGAAATTCCACTAAATTCAACCTTCCTCATCCCTAACACACTAGAGTAATTAGAACATAGGTCTATAGTAAATAAACAAATGAATGCGAGTCTTTTTTGACCCGTTATGTTCATAAATCATACTTATTTTTTTATCATCAATAAGTTAGCTAGAATAATGTTAATAAGGTTAGCCCTTATCTCCGGTGCTTCCTATCTAACCCTCCTCCACCCTTGTACTCCTCCCCCCTTGTCCTCCTCCCCCCTGCTTATAACCCACTCGTCTCTTACACAATATATTTTTAAGTATAATAAGCTCTACAATTTAACCCCTCCACCACAAGCCGCCACTGCGAATAAATTTCCTATTCAAAAATTCCCGGGAAATTCTCATCTCTATTGCAAACCAGCAAGTCGAACAGAAATATTTATTGTTTCTGGTTCTTGTTCCGATTGATTTTATTTTTTTAAGGTTACGGATAAAGAAAAATAAAAGTTCCGGTTATTTTTGGTTCTTAATTGCGTTCCGGTTCTTTTAATATTTTTATTTAATAATTATACTACAATTTAAAATTCTTAGGTAGAGAAAATTCGTTAAAATATAATTCAATACAAATCAAAAGGTATTTATAAAAAAAAATACAAAGGAATACATCAGACTTTAACAATACATTCTTAGAAAAGGAAAATAAATCAAAATGATATTAAGTTGAAGAAAAAGAAGCATACATTATATTATTTAATAAATAGCCTTTACTAACCTAGATATACTGTATATAAATTCCTGTTCTGGTTCTTAGCCATTTATTTTTAAGGTTCTTTACTGTCCCGGCTTGACTCTCTGTGCAATAAGTCTCAGCGCTTTGGTAGACATTGGTGTGCAGAGGGAAGGAAAACCACATGTAGGGAACCAACCACCCTTAGTGCTCCCGGGCGACATTTAAACCTCGACACCCACGTCAACGACAAGCCTGTCCATTGAGATACCGACTGACACTCCCCCTAGACCCCCGTGCGTGTATATCCGTAATTATCGTGTCCTTACGGTTTAAATTTTATTTGAAGGTTTGTCACTAAAATACCTTCTGAAGTGTTAAAACAATGTATCGGGACAATAATAAATTGTTCACGGGGGGATGGTTAAGTTTATTTTAGCAATGCGTCTTGCTAGCTTTTCGGGTTATACTGGTACGCTTGTTATGTTGTTGGTCATTGCCACGATGCCAAAGAAAATAATTTTACACTCTATTTAAATAAAATAGTAAAATGATTTCTACACTATGTTTCTATAAAATAATTGCCACACAATGTTCCACTAAAATGATGTCGAATAAAATAATTCCCACACAATGTTTCAATAAAATAATGAAATAAATTTTATCTGCTGTTTCAATAAAATTATGTAAAATATTTTTTTAACGTGGTGTTTCATTAAAATGTCAAATATACCTATCTCTACAATAGGTTTCAATAAAATAATGTCTAATGAAATAGTTGCTATACAATTTTTTGATAAAAATATTGATATTTTCCGTTTTATTCAAATAAGTCTGGAAACCCTTATAATTTCATCTTACAGGGCATTTCCTCAAGAATTATCAGCAAACCCTTTCAACTAAGCATTTAAATAATTGATTCATTACTTATGCGCGCCCTCCTTTTTTCAAGAGCTTTGATTTAATTAGAAAAATGTATCCATCCTATTTCTTTCCTGTAATAAATAAGCGTATCCCATAGATAAATTACAACACCTTCCTCCTTTTCTGTGTACGTCTAATCTTTTGTAATATTTTTAAATGACATCTTTGTCGTATATGTGCTTTTTTTTTCTAAGGAAATATTTCCTTTTCGGAATATATTTTCATTCATTCTCGAATATATTTGTTTTTAATACCGAAGAGAGATGCTAACAGCAAGTAAAATGTAACAATCGGTTGTTTTCACTTTCATCTGAAAGAAATAAAACTAAAATATTGAAAGCCAAGATTAAAAAGTTCCATACCCTCCCCGCCTACCCTACGCCACCCCTTCTTCCACCGCTTTCTTCTACCAACAATGATCTCAGCACTTTCTTTTACCAATATTAATATTTTATGAGGATTAAGAACTTCACAGCGAAACTTTTCTAAGACGAGAAAGCACGTGCTAACAAAAGTATTCTCCAGTGTTACTTGTTGGTGAACTTTCTGGCTAAACCCTTCATGTCATCTTTCGGTTTAGTATTTCTTATAGTCTCAGCAAAATTTGGTTTTATTTTAAATGATAAAGGTGTCTCCTTATTGAAGGGATATATTTTTATGTTGCTGTATTTATTATGCTAATGGCAGCTCTGAAGCTTCAAAAGCATTAGAACGATCGTCAACTATCTAATTACTATCGTAAAGTATTATGTTTTGGCCCTATCCAAAAATAATTTTATTTATTTCAGGAAAGCTAGATCCATGTATTTAATTATTTCTGTACTTTGTTCTCAGAACAGGGACATTTCATGTGAAACATTGTTGAAAATCAGTAATTTCACATTTTCGTAAATTAAAAAAACTATATATAAATAACAAATAATATAAGGTTTTTAATCCCTTGAGAACAAGTTGATACCTTTCGCCTCCATTTTGACGTGAACCATATTTTGAAATAACAAACCACTTCTTAAGAGTCGATCTCATGGCCGATTAACAGGGGTATTATATACATAATTAAAAACGTATCAAGTTTGGTCTTCGGCATTCTTTTCTTGATTACAGCGAATTTGGGATAGTTCAATAGTGTTTTAATTTCAAAGTATATATCTTTTAATTTTTGTTGTATTTTTTAAAATATGATGAAACTGTTTCACTAGTAATAATTCCACAGCTTTCTAAAATAGATCACATGCAACTACACTTCGGTGTAACATCTGGTTATAACTGTATTACCTACCTGAACCAGATGTTACCCGTGGAGTGAGGTGGGGGTCCTGACTCGAAGCTCCGGTAGGCGGCCTCCTTTAACACAAGGGATCTTGACTATTTAATACCTGCATTGGTGGGCACGTGGACAATGACATTAGTCTCGTACGCCGGTGGTGGGTATGTCAGAGTTTGAATCTCGATAGGCTTCAGTTATGTTTTTTTCCCCTAAATGTTTTCCCCCCTCTCCAGATAAATGCGTGTATATTTCCTCTAAATTATACCTTCCTAATCCCTACCAACTTAGTCTATTAATCGTCACACAACCTTTTTCACAGTTTAGCACTTTACTAGACGACTGTTTTTAAAATAAATGTATTTATGGTGTATAGAAGAAATAAAAACAAACTAAAAATTTAAATTGTTCATGTTAGAAGTTTGAATTTTGGAATATGATTGTAGTAGATTACATATACTCAAATTTGAATAAATAAATACATCCAATTATATTCAAATGTAGAAAATAAAATGGATTGTTTAAAAAAAAGGCCTATATTTATCGTCCTTTTGTGATACATATAATATATATTAAACAAATGAACATCAAGATTGTGTTAAAAAAAATGGGGTGTGGCTGTGTCATGGACACGGCGTGTGTTGTACGTGAATACGTTTATGTAACGGGTTATATATATTTTTAAGTAAAATATTTTTATTTATGTATTTAGGATAAAAGCAAGGAAACAAATAATTATTGTGTTACAATATAACTTTATTAATTATAGGTCTGTGATACGAAAAGTACGACACAAATGGCATACAAGATACATCGAGATTTCTGGTATTCTAACACCTTATNGATAGATTTTGACGACAGCTGACGATTAAAACTTAAACGAACATCGTAGCTTCTCCGAGTCAAAAGTTATACTAATTGCAAATCTCGATACGCAGCAAAATAACCTCAAAATGGCGGCGCTTCCCCCTCCACCGCGCGCGATGCGTCACTGTTCTCGCGTATCGTAATGCATTCTTTGATCCTTTAGCTATCCAGTGGTATAATTTAATTTTGGATGTAGAGGATAGATTCGAAACCACATCGCCAAACTGTATCCCCCGATTTTGTTATCATTAGGTTTTTTGGATTGCCCCCGTATGATAGCAAATTTAAAGACGTATTCACGTGAAAATCAATAGCTGAGATTTTAATAGTAAAATTATGTTATATAAGAAAAATGTTTATCATGGATTTTAAAAGATTTATTTTTATTCTTCAAATATTTTATAACTTTTTTTGTCCTCCCTTGAAACTCTCGCGCCACAGATCCTTGACGGCACATCAATGTTCCGCGGCACACCGGCTGTAAAACGCGGCTGTAGAGTTTTGGTATTTAACAAAATGTTATTCTCAGAGTCGCCATAGATACTCGTAGCCATTTACCAAAGAAATAGTAACTCGGGCTCTTTAATGACAAGGGAAACTACATATAAGACCCAAGTCCCTACATGACGAAACCTGTAGATCAAGGGCTTAAACGACGAAAGGAAGGCCCTTAAATTACTAAAAGATCTGTAGGTTATAACAAAACCCACAAATATGAGGATGTTATTGGTAGTTTAGGACAAAGTACCTAAAGAAAATTGAAACGTTACTAAAACAGTTCCGCACTCACTCTTTTCGCAAATGTGTTTAAACACATCAACAAGTTAAGACAATCTACAGCACTTGTAAGAGAGTGTACGCATATTTGATTTTTTTATTTAATTAACTTTTCAACTGTAAGAAAAAGCCAAAGCTACCTTGAACTAACCATATTCTACTGTAACTAATTGAAGGGGTTATTCCAAAAGGACATGACCGATTTTTCTTGTGAGCTCTCCTCAGTTGTCTTGGGAGATCTGAAGACGCTGTCAAGACTCCGTCGTCTCTCATTGTGTACTGGAGCCCGTCTTCATTTACAGTTGGAAGACATCACATGCCCTGGGGCGTCTCTGCTCTCAGCAGTGCACACAAGGCGTACAACACGACTTCCTTCTTGATGGGGGTGAGATACAGACATAGGTCATTCATTCCCTCCCTTCCTCCCCTTCTCCTTTATCATCAAGTTGTATTATTTTCATAATGAAAGAAGTCTATAAGAATATGAGAGTAGGAAGAGAAACAAGAAGAAGAAAGGCCCTCTCATTATGTTTGCCAAAACGGGATTGAAATACAGTTCGTGACGAAACAAAGTTGGATCTGCGACGAGTTTCTTTAAGAGTAGATGATAGGAAGTTGAGCAAGTGTTACCTAGGTGATATATTACACATTAAGATGTCGTTTACTTGAAGGGAAATATCTTCACAATGCGGTATTACTTATGGGTATTGTCGTCATTAAGATTCAAATCCAACAAAATGCGGTTATCCTATTAAAAATGACTTTATTTGTTTGAGAATGATAGATCTATGTTTCCCACCATTTACTTTGATCTCTGAACTGCAACATTTTGGGTTGGACGTTGTTGAAAATTAGCTAATTTCATCTTTCCAGTTTCATGATGTTTTATAAAATATTACACAAGTTTATAATGTAAGGTCTTTATTATTATAGCAACATGTCGATACCTCTTTCCTCCACTTTGAAGAGAACCATATTTTAAAACAAAAATACTTCTCAAGTATCTTAGGACTTCCTGACGTCTACAACTCGTCTTAGCGCCCTGGTAGACGGCCCCCTTAACACATACCCCACTTTAGCTCCAGGTTGGCCTTATGGAGCATAAGAATATAAACTTTTCGGGGAATAAATAATCTCCTTACAACTCATAATAAAATCTCTCATCTAAGTTGTGTATATCCGTGCCGATGTACTACCGGGTGAACTGGATATTGTGTTTGTTAATGATTATATTTACTATATAAGGCGTGTGTTGATATAATAAGTTGATTCAGGAAATGCACTCTAATACCCTAGTAAAATAAAAATAAAAGTATTTGTCAGAAAAAAAAGTAAGATTCTAGTTAATGACATGATCTCCCTTTCCCTTCAACATCCTTAGCGTCTTTCTTTTGTTCATTCTATAAAGGTCATATACCTTTAAATTACCTCCATGGCGTGGACAAATATGTCAAATTTATCTTCCTTAATAAATGCTGTTTTTAAATAATGAGATCATTGTGGAATAAATCTGAGAGTACAGTTGATGGGCAACCCTAAAATGTTGGTATCGTAATAATTGTCCAGAGTAGGTGGGGAGTGAAGTTTTTTTATCCGTTTGCTTCTGTTCCGCTTCGTAGATTGGGACGCATTGCTTCTTTTGTTTATTTAAGTTTTTTTGGTTGAGCTTGTGGAAATAGCATTACAAAAATATAACTACTTTTAATTTGCTTAACCAAAACGTACGATTTTCTTTCATGGTTATTATTTTCTTAAAGCTGTTAGTTAAACAATCTAGCTTCAAGTACAGTATAATAAATATTTATTATTCAAAATAATATGTTTCATTTTTCAAATTAAACTAAATATTAATTTTTATTTACTATGAAGTGTGTGTTAAATATCTCAATAATTTTTCTTTAAAGATCTTCGTTATTTAAAAATAAAAATATGTATGATTTTATATGAGGATTCCTTGGCTTGCACTATTGACGTTGATAAAAAGTCAGCCGTTGTATATTTTACTAATAGCTTTTGGTTCAAAAATATTCTGTTCACTGTCAGGTATAGTGGTTAAAGCGCACTATATCTTCTGTTAGGGCTAGAGCAAGTTGTTACGGTTGAGAATCATACACACATACATACACAATATATACATAAATACATACATGCATACATATTTAATAGTGTAATTTATTTTCGATGAAAATTTGTCCAAGCTGCATACATATCTGCAGGATGATTCATCTAAAACTAATGCTTTTCATTTGAA
Source organism: Timema shepardi (assembly GCA_902151425.1). Taxonomy (NCBI): domain Eukaryota; kingdom Metazoa; phylum Arthropoda; class Insecta; order Phasmatodea; family Timematidae; genus Timema; species Timema shepardi. Next base: position 3,675 of record CABFVX010010646.1, on the reverse strand, counting down.
TAAATCGTAACAATCAATTTTGCTTTCAAATCACGTGGGAGTTCCAGGAGTTTCATTAATTTGCCACCCGCCTCGGTGGCGTAGTTAGCTAATGCGCTTGTCGTGTTGAGCTCGACCGCCGAGGACAGGGAGATCGAGGTTCGAATCTCGGTCGGGTGTACTGAGGGTGGTTTTTCCTAAATGGTTTTCCACTCTACCTCCACGCAAATGCGGGTTCACTTCCTCTAATACAATCTTCCCAATTCCTATTCCATTAGCGTAATTAGTACTTAAAGCGTATAACCCGAACAGGTAGTAAGATGCGGTGCTAAATATTATTATTATTAAAAAATTGTCACGCACTTCCATCGGTTGCTGTGAAAGTTCAGGACCCCTAATTTTGAAACTTGTGAAAATATTCGAAGCTTATGAACTTGCAAATCGCAGGCTGTACTAAAAAATGCTAATTTTGAAAGGTTGCTACTGTCGTGCGAGTATGTGTAGTGTTGTTTCGCTTGCGACTGAGTTTTCAATCTAACAACATTGTAAAACCATGACGTGCCAAAGGATTGAGGCGATGGGATTGCACAAAACTCCATTATACAAGATACGTAACTGAAAGTAAACACTATTATTGTATTGAGTGCATCATGTAAAACGATTTGTTTCGTTTTATTAGGAAACCATCTTCCAGTTGTATGCATCTAAGTTTGTTGTCTCAAAATGTTCTCAGGTTATATGAGTAAAAGTTAAACCGTCTTTGTATTCAATTTCCACTTTAGCACACTTGATAGAGTGTTTGTTTGAAACTCAGATGTTTACGAGATCATTATCACTTCGAATATAATATTTTAATTTTTTGTCTGAATTTAAATCACTTGTTAATAATTAGATTTCATTAAAATATTATTTTATTTTCACAACCTTTTAAAACATAAATATGCCCTAATTTCTTTTACCATGCAAATAATAATTAGATTACGGAGCCTAATTTCTAAATGTGTTTATTTTTATGTTATAAAATCCATTAATTTTGTTTTTAAATAATTACCTACTTACAACATTTCATAATTAATGGATTGTTTTTAATTTACTACCCTTTTAAATTATTTTTGAAGAATAATATTATAGTGGTCTACGTAACCTCAAATATCTTGTATAATTCTATAAACATATTTAAAACTAATTATATGTTTACTAATAGAATAATTTAAAATTAAATGGTTTGTTTTTCACTTTGATAAATTACAAAACTAATAGACATGACAGGATTTGGACACGCGAACTCTAGATCATGAAGATATCAGTCTACCGACTCAATCAAACTGACAATTAAAGTATATTAAAAAATTAAGATATATTATAATTTCACACAAATTAATATCTTTATTGAAGAATTGCATAAAGTGTGTACAAATCAATCACATTGTATGCTTCTGTAAGCCTATTTTGTACAATGGTAGGTTTATTTCAACAAAATCTCTCTCAAAATGTTGCAACCGAAGAGGGCATCCATTTTGTTGTATTGTGCTCCATTCGACAGGCAGGCTCTGTCTCGCACGATGTGAGGCAGGCGAGTAGAATCCGCTCGCTATTCGATCGTATGACTTCAGTTTTCGCAGCGCAGAAGTTTCAAAATTAGGGTTTTGTGAGATTCTGTGCGAGATAAGAGAAATACACTAGCAAATTACTACTAGCACATTTAAAAATTAGGGGCTCAAGTGCGAATGCTGTGGTCACCACGCATGTAGTTAAAGCATCTGTCTCAGGAAACAGGATACTCGTACTCATGTGTCAAAGAGCAGTGAAGAAGGCTAAATAAGCTGAAGCCGTAGAGGATGACGACAGTTTATCAACTTCTGGAGCTGGATAAGGAAAAAATATTGGAATATAGTCGTTGGTTACAGACGTTCATTGTTAAAAATCCTGGTATACTGTTCGTAACATGGTTCACAGGCGAGCCATGGTTCCATCTGTGTGGCTACGTGAACTCACAGTATTTAACACGCGTGTTTGGGTCGCACAACATCTGCATGCCATTCGGGAAGCACCTATCCAACCAGTAAAAGTTGGAGTTTTATGTTCAATATTCGAAGACAAAATAGTTGGTCCAATTTTTTCCGATGGAGCTGTGAACATCGCACAGTATACACACATGTGCTTGAAATTCATTGAACACGTGGATGCTATTGAGCTGCGTCAGGGTAGTGCCACTTGTCATACGTCACATTAGTCCATGGCACTGATACAAAGTTTCTTTGACGACTGGATTATCTCCAGGAACTTGTAATCAATCATATCACCAGATTTCACCTCACCAGAATTTTGTTTTCTGTGGGGTTATTTGATGGAAAGGCTACATGACTTCAGACAGTGGACGATTTGGAAGTGAACAATACACGCGAAATCAACGATATTGACATCACAATGCTTAAACGAACGGCCGGAAATATGAAACGACGTGTTCATTTGTGCCTTAAGGCGAAGGGTAGACATTTTTACATTTAATAAAGTAATTTCTCAGAGATACTGTACATTTAAGACGCAATACATTGCTACTTACACCATTCGTGTTAAAATAAATTCATAATGAAATGCATCTGTTCTATATTAATCATCCTGTATAAGATATTGGTACAGAGGTAAAAAGGACTTTACAGACAAATTTTGTTGTGTTACTGTTCATTTCAATTTCAAAATAACCCATACTTATGGAAACCGGTTTAAATAGTAAGTCTTATCTTATATCTGGTAATGGAGAAGTCAAGGCTTGAATCTCAGCACTAAGAGATTTAAAAAAAATACATACAAGTGTGGGTACACTTTTTACAAAATATAGATTCTACCGTTAATCCTTACCTCATCAGTGTAGATATTCGAATAACCTGAACGGGTAGTAAAATGTGGAGTACGAGAGAAAAATTCAAATTAAACCATTATTGAAACTAAAACCTTAAACATACTATGCAGTGCATGCTTTTTTTTAAAAATCTTGTGCCTCCTGCAAGTTTGTGGCTTCTTGTTGACCAGAAAATTGGCTAGGCTACTGGTGAGAGTAGACCAGATTGATTTTTGACGATTACTACGTATTTATTTTTTACTTTTATATCAAGAGAAAGTATTGTAATTGGGAATTTCTTTTACCTTGGGATTATTATTAATCTTTACTCTTTGTTTATGGCTGAACACAAAATAAAGTGGATTTTACATTTCGGTTTGTCTGTCTGCCTTATCACAGATCTGATATGGTTAGATGGATTTTGTTCAAACTTGATAATTAGATTTTATAAAGCAACACCTTGTGGTGTTTTTTAAAATTTTGATTCTAGCCCTCAAATTAAGCGCAGTTTACTGATAAGTGATTTTCTTAGGATTCTAAATGTTTTGAAAATGGCCCTAACGATTTTGCTTGAAATGGATACTAAGGGAGTGTTTGACCTCTAAAATGACACTATATAGTTTGTGGGTAAATATTAGTTGAAGGGTGGTTTGCTGGTGACTGGTTTATAAATTGAATACTAAAAAAATCGCATTAGTGTTTTTGTTATAAACTGGTGTCGGGGGACATTTTTATAATAAATAATAATTGTGCTTGTTTGCCTAAATATATTGATTTAAGGCCATACGTCCAGAAATATTTTTTTTCGTCATTCAAAAGAGTTTTATTCTATGAAATGTTACACACCAAAACTTTAT
>CABFVX010010645.1:0-13331 GCA_902151425.1 Timema shepardi | reverse complement strand
TGGAATCCGAACCACGGTGGAGACCTGGCATTCCCCACATTCACAAGATGTCTTGTCAGAGGTGAAGGAAGGGTTTAGTAATCAGAAAAATCTTTGCCGAGACCGAGGATTGAACCCCGGCCGTCAGCATAGAAGTCTGACACCTTACCCCTAGACCACCAGGTATATATGGATATAAACGAAAATAATAATAAAACATACTTAAGCATTATTGAACTCACTGTTTTCAATGTATGTTTAATTGTTGACCATGTTGTTTTAGTCTTTATTAAAAATATCCCTTTGTATTTTTATTTTTGCTATCTTAATACAATAAAATATCATTTAATGATGATTAAAGTTGATCAGAGGATATATAGGCCTAATCTGTTTTTTTTTAGAAACTTAACCCACTCTAACAACACTTTTAAAAATAACTAAAATACACTCAAATTTTGAATGAATTGATTTTTAAACAATAATATGAGTCTAGATTGTTTAATTTGGCTGGATTTTAACCAGTATTTTGAGAGGGGGGGTTAGGGTTGATCAAAATTGAAAGCATGATTGAAATAAACCTTACTTCACAGCTTAGGCCTATATTGTGTAATGTAGGTCTATTTGTAAATCATTAAAATTTATAACAATTTGCTAGGATTCGGATTCGAGATTCGAAAATAAAATGTAGATTCGGACTCGAGATTTGAAAATAAAATGTAGATTCGGATTCGAGAAATAGTGGATTCGACCCATCTCTATTTAAACAAGTACATATGCTCTAGCAAAGCATGAGAATATAGCCCAGTTTTATCCGCGTTGTAGAGGTCACACGGAAAGAATCCTGAACATATTTTCGGCCATTCATTTTGAATCCAATTGTGTGTTCTGGAAACATCTGCGTCTTTTTTGTCCACCCTGTACGCGTTTGTACCAGATGTTTTTTCCAACCATGGAACCAACCGTTAGTAGCTTGGATATTTTGCTTTACCATTTTACCAGCCCTCTCTTCAGCTTTATTTCGCATTAACGGGCTATAACGCGAGCATCTTGTTGTCGAACATTTTGTGATGAGGTCTTTTCAATAATGTCCCTGATTTTTTTATGATTTCACAGTGGCTGGGAGGTTTTTAATTTTGTTGCTTTATTTATTTGACTCATTTAAGGTATTAAGGTAATTTGTTGTATTTCTCTAAGATCGAAAGCTTATCCATTTTGGTCACTTGTAAACTATGTACACTGTGCTAATTATCCACTCTTTATAAGGAAAAAACGTTGTATGTGTACGTATGGAGACACCACATGGCACACATGGAAGATGTGTTTTTATAAACAAAGCGAAGGTACACGTAGGCCTGCTAAGAAAGACTGAAATAACAGCAGAAGTGCAATGAAAAGGTCATGTTTTTATATCGCAGTAGACATGATGGGGTCTTCTAATGGTTTACGTTGGTGACCCTAAATTACAATAAGATGCACATACTCTATTTTCCACTACCACAAACACAACATCCAGTCCCCATCTGTTAATTCATCACTGTGAAAGGGTAAAACCACATTTCACCAATGATACATGTTTCGGCCATGTCTGGAATAAAACCCAGGACCCTTAGCTCAGTAGACAGACACGCTACCGATTGAGCTAATGAGTTGAACAAAAAAAATTCTTACTAATATTTCAATATGTGTTAAATGCATACCCTCAATTTTAAGATAAAGCTTTTGAGCTCACACACATTACATATTAATTAAAAGTGCCCTTAATATAGTAAGAGAAATAATATTTTTGATAAGTAAATGTTTGGATGCACCATTGTTTAGAAAGCTAATTATGTACTGATTACAACAATATTAATGTCTAATTATTTGTTTTTGAATATCATCCACTTCCAGCCTGGGTAAAAGGCTTCCATTATTCTCCTCTGCTCATACATTTGCTGTTATCTGCTCTTGGTATTCCAACTCTCATCTCCTCACAATCTTACTTGGGCTTTGAATTGTGAAATATCAAAAACCAAATATATTGGTATATTAAATTTCATCGCACATTTGCAATCATTATTTGAAGTGATAAATATTTATTTCGGCTATTTTAAATATTCACATTACTTTATTTATTTACTAAAGCAAAAAAAAAATTAATCCTTTGTTGCAAAATTATCAAAAGATTTCTGATAGTCACATGCCATTTTGATTGTCTATTTTTTGTTAGCCCAATAGACGTGATGCTAAGTCTTGTAGACGAGTTTAATATGGTTTGCTGGCTGCGTTCATTATTGGCAATATTAAGGCATATGCATAAGTCTTCAATTTTTTTGAATTGTATAATATTTTTAAAATTCAACTTGAAATTTGTTTATATTAGTAATATTTATTTAGATTAATAATAAACTAAAAAGTAAATTTTTTATTTATAATCTTGCTGATTGTTTCTAACATGACACCCCCTCAATTGAACTTCATAGGACTTTATTCAAAGTTTTTCCAGTCATATTTAAAATACCTGTGCTAGCCATTAAATACCAAGCTATACTGAGAACTATTAAATCTGAAAATATTCACTATTTTTAAATCTTGCTCTAGTTAAGCTGTGGTTGCGCCCATAGTTATAAGTTGCATGTATGTGTGCAGGTGTGGACCACTGTGATGTCACAAGTCGAGTGGAACAAGAAGGAAGAACTTGTCGCTGAGCAAGCATTGAAGCATTTGAAGCAATACACACCTTTATTTGAAGCATTCACGACAGTCGCTCGCTCAGAATTGGTGCTCATGCTCAAGACACAAGAGTTCTGCTACGGGAACATGAATTTCATGAAAGTTTTCCAGAAGATTATTTTGCTCTTTTACAAGAGTAAGTGGTTATTTAAATTATAAATATAGTATTTGTTTTATTTTTTATTTGTAGGTAAGAAACCTTGAACCATGTTAATGGGATTAAATCTTAATTTTTTGTCAGTAATCATCCTCATGTTTGTAGCCTGCGGCCAGATCAGTTTGGTGAAATGTCTCCATCTTCCATTCTTCTCCTCTCATTTGAACACTTTCTGTTATCTGCTCCTCCCATCTCCGCCCTCCTTGTCTTCCCTTGCGGTCTTTCTCCATCCTCACTACATCCCATACCATCTCAGTGTTGCTTCCTCTACTATCTCATGTACTCCAACATCCTCACTACATCCCATACCATCTCAGTGTTGCTTCCTCTCCATCGCATGTCTTACACACCTATAGAGCAACTCTCCCGCTGTCCTCTTATCATAACCATCAGCTCACACCTCGCCATGATACCACAATCTCTCACCTATCTCAAATAAATAAAGGGAAACATGTTAATATGAATATTACTGCAATGTGTTGATCCTTGGTTGTTTCCCCAGCTGATGTGTTGTCCGAGGAGGTCATTTTGAAGTGGTACAAGGAAGGGCACTCGGTCAAAGGCAAAATGATGTTCTTAGACCAAATGAAGAAGTTTATTGAATGGCTGCAAAATGCTGAAGAAGGTAACATTCTTACATCTGCAAGAACTGACAATCATTGATACAAAATATGTTCATTCATTTTTTGAGCTATTTGTTTATTTTGCACATATTTATTTTCAGAATCAGAGTCTGGTGAAGATGAAGATTAAATCAAATGTATCTCAGGTGTTTATAAGGTAAATGTTATTTTTATTATGTAAATATGGTAAATCTCGCTGAATATAAGACTACACTTAACCCACATTGGTGATCATTTAAGTAAGGCTTGTCTGGTTTCGGTGACCAGGTCGTCATGAACTATTTTCAGTCTGTTGAGAGGTCATTTGATTAAAATTCCTCAATTTTCCTCTCCTTCCACCATTCTTCCTCCTATATTTTGAGTCCATTCTTATAAAGATGTGCAGGACTTAAAAAATTTCTCAATTGAGACAAGAGAAAAAAAATCTTGATCTTCTCTTAAAAGTTAAAAAGGAATCTCAAACATTTGATAAATGAGAAAGCTTAGAACTGCCCTAAGAAATCTACAAACCGAACTGAAAAGTTATAGTTTATAATAATACCTTATGCTGCATGCCCCACCACCAAGAAATATTGTTTTTTGACCCATGATGCCGAGAAAGTGTGCAGGATTGATCCATTGGACGGAAGACAACGCGCTTGATCTCTTTTGGAGAGAGGAGAGGAGAGGGTGTTTGAACTCTTGTGAGACAAACAAGTCGTGTACTTTCTAAACGGGAGAGCTTGAAAGATATTCCATATGGTGGGCTAGGGGTGAAGGGAGTAGCTTGCCAAGCTCAACCTGTTTTAGCGAACCAAACATCAAGTAGAATCTGACGTGAAACTCTTTTCGCTAATTAGTTTTCAAGTTCCCCTATTCTATTTTGGTTGTCAGTACTTTTCCAAGAATTCTCAACCCTCGGCTGGAACACAGACTTTGACTAGTTGGTTTGTTTCTAAATTCAGTGTCTTTTTGAGAATTGCAAATAAAGTCAAGACTGCCCATCAGACAAAAATATATTATCTCACAAATAAATGCTCCAGTAGGTTAAAAAACAGCACATGTTCGGTGAGAAGATGGATCAACTGTTCAATATCTGCCACCCAAATAGTTAAAAACAAAGAAGACTGATAGTTTTTGAGGTTGCATCAGGAGTCAAGAACAGGTTCTATCTGACCTGTAGACAAATACTCGCTAGGCAAGAAATGTGCTCTGGTCTACGTAAGAAGAACGGTTTGATCCACGCGAAGTTGCCCTTGTAAGCCCTCGATAACAAATCATAGGCAGTGTCGAAGAAGAATGTGAGGGTGAATTAATTGCATTACAGTTGTAAGCCTGGGAACGTGTTTGACAAAAACGGAACGGTGTACTGGACCGGACTAATACCAACATCATGAAATCAACAATAATGTTGGCTTCTGTAATCATTGAGGAAGGATGTTCCACATCTTTTGCTTTGCTTTTCAATAGTGCCGACATCGCATGCAACGTCACTATGAAGCTGCAAACAAAATAGAGTATTACCAACCCTCTAAATCAGTTGTGCATCGGGATGTTAAGCTACTGGCCCTAAGAAAGTAGAACTGCTTGGTGTTCTGAAGTTGGTATCTGGTTCTGGCTAAGCATCAGCTGAAGCAGTATGTGAGCAATTGCGGTCACGGAACTGCAATGTTCTGGTCGTCGATATATGTTTTGATACAACAGCTTCGAACACGGGAAGAACCAATGGAGCCTGTACAGTTCTGGAAAATGTAATTGGGAGAAATCGGCTGTGGTTAGCTTGCCGACACCACATGCCTTCAACATGTGTTGGGCCATCTACTGGTCCAGATATAATTACTTTTAAGATATTCCAAGGCAATTAATCTAAGCTCAACCATGATTTGAAACAAGAAACTCCAGCTATACCTACATCAGAGCTTCAGAAAGACTTGATATCTCAACCGTTAGACTCGTCCAAGAGAGTTTCTGGTTCTTGCAGTGTCGCTGATTGAACTGAATGTCGGAGATACTTGGAATCATAAGCTGGTGCTCTTCAAAGAACTTTGCTGCATGGCAAAGGAACTATAGTCCATGAAAATCCAACTGTTGGAAGAGAACAAACCTGCACTTCATCTGACAGCTCGTGAACCTTAATAGATTTACGATTCAACCACTTTGCTGCCTGTCTTGGTTTACAAGCAGATCTTCACTTAACAATACTCTCTTGATTGAAAGACTACAAACAGTTGGTTTAAGATCTGCTTCATCATTCTTGGTACCTAAATCACATATTTCTGTGGGCATCTGTCTCTTGAAGACAAAGTACATGACTGCAATATATTCTCAAAAACAGGAAGAGGCTCACACTTACTGGATTTACAGTTCATGATATAAAGATTTCTCGCAGCTTCTTTCAAACATTTGGAAAGTTAAACACTTTTCTTGGTGTGCACATTGCAGTTTTAATTAAAAACCCACCCTGTGTGAATGTGGTGTTCTCTTACAAATATTAAATAAGACCATGAAGGAGGGGTAGAAGCATTACTCATTACAAGTTGTTGAGAAACACGAGAAAGACTTTATCAAATACAATTGTGAGGAACTTTCACCTGTTTCATAATGTTGTATTATTTACAATATAATGTTTAGCTAATAATCAATTCGGCAAGTACCTTAATAGATTTTAAAAATTTTACTAATGTTCCCTACAATATAGTATATTAAACATTGAAAGAAGGTTTGTCAAAAATTAAATGTAATCCTGGAATTTTGTTTCTTTTCACTGGCAAATAAACCTGTCAGAATGACTCTTGAGTTTTTGTAGTTGTAATTTGGGCAAGCTTCTTTAACTTGTTTTGTCAACATTTTCTTCTCGGCATTGATTTGTTTTTTTTCTAACATGTGCTTTCTATGGAGATCTGATTATAGATCTGCATGCAACTATTAATGTTTTTAAAAATATAGCTGTTTTAATTGAAAATGAGTAATTTTGTGTATTTTTGTTTCAGCACATGTTAAAATTCGTGCGTGAATTAGGTCTCGGTATCTTCTGCAGTGAAGTTGAGCATTTTACTGATATAAACATTGCAACCAAAACACTTTGGACTCAACTACAGCAGTTGTGAATATTTGAATGTAACCCTTGCTCTTGTTTTTAAACTCACTTTTCTTTCTCATTTGTTGGTGTTTTTATTTGTGAATAACAGTGCTATCAATGAAACAACGATCAATCTGGTATTTTCATCTCTGATTCTCCTGGTGCCTTAAACGTCCGTGAGTTATCTTTTTTTTTTAAATAATAATATAATATTATTTCTTCATAACTGTGTAAAGGAATCGGAGCAGTGCTTTTAGAGAATACAGAGTTTGTCAGTTTAAAGATGTCCAAGTAATGGAAAAGTTTTATGTATGAAAAATAAAAACACATCAGATATGAAAATACCAGAACTAATTTGTATACCTAACATATTACTTTGCCTTAGTTTTGTCACAAAGAAAATAACATGTTCTATCTCTTTCTGGTACCTGTTCTGTTTTGATACCTTTTTTACTTGATAGGGTTTTCCTCTTTATTATTCAATGGTATTTGTTCTTATATTGTTCTCAAACTGATTAGTGTGTGTCGATCGTGCTGCCAAATAGAAAAAATAGGATAACTATTGGATATAATCTTTTGTAAGTGAAATTTATTTTATCTACTTGAGGAATTTTTTTCCTTAAAATTAAAATTCATAGCAACAACAAATTGAGAGGTATTTGAAATACAGGTGTGAATGTTGTAAATTACATTTTAATGAATATTATTGGAACTACCACATGGGAGTTGCCTGCCAGGGTTGCACTCATTGTGTCTAGTTCAAGGTCAACTGGTTATACAAACATTTGCAATCACATCTGTATGGGCCGATTAAAAATATATTGTTAAAATATTTGTTTAGTTTTAATTTCATATATCCTTGTTAAAATCTCTCATTTCCAGCAAATTATCTGGGAATTTAAGCTATCCAAGTACTTCTTGCTTATCCTGATGCTAAATAATAATTTATTTTTCATTCTGAAAAGGGATAGATGAATTTTCTTGACATACTATACGTTAAACGAAATTCACCCCCAGTGAGAATGAAAGGTGTACATTTGCCTACTCTCTCTGGCGGTGTGTTGAGCTACAAACCAGGGTGGCAGCATTACTGGCTGACCGGTAGTCAGTCAAGGCCGTGACCAAACTTTTCCTAGAACTGATGGAGATAAGAAGTGTGGTGGCCATGGACAGTAAAATGTAAAGGCTTGGATTAAATGTGAGGATATAAAACTTTGAGATACAATCATACTCTCGAGCATAAAGATCTGACTAACCATCCCAGACAGCCAGACACTTCTGTCTGATACGTCCTAAATAGCCCAAAAACGGGTCGGGAATCTAGGGGCCGAAAATGTTCACGATTACAATATTTTCTTTATGGTGTATTAATGTTTAGACTATAAAAAGGGAGAGGGTTTATCCCTCCCACTAGTGTAAATCTTAGGGTAGTTTGGATGGGTAATATATCAAACAAGTCCTCAAAACTAGCAATTTCCGCGTTGGTGGTCACACGCTCTAACAAGATGTTTTTCTCGCAATAGACGGGTTTGTCAGTGACGGAGAGGTGGGGTTCAAATCCCTGCTGGAGGTATTTTGGGTCCTTCTCTTCTCCCACTCAAATGTGGGTACAGTTCCTGTAATTAACTCTACCTTCATTACCACCACCAGGTGGGCGGGGAGGGGATGCCCGCCCCCGCTGGGTCTATCGCCGATCTGGGGACTATCTGATCCAAAGTGAGGCGGGACACCCAGCAGGGCAGGGTACCGGGGGCGGACCAGCTAGTAGGTTAGGTATAGGAAAGGAGGACAAATAGGACTTTTAGATTTAAGTGTTTATTTTAAATTTATTATTGTATTTTTAAGAAAAAAGAACATAGCTAAAAGATGTAATGTTAATTCAAAATGTAGATCAAGGTCCCGAGCTACATGCTAGGAATCGGGATAAATAGTGTAAATAAATAAATAAAAATGCCATTGATCTTACAAAAGCTAAACACACCACCCCTTTCACCACTAGTAAGGGATTGACTGACACTTCCACAGCGATGACCACATTTTTAGTCCATGTCAACAAATACTTTATCAGTAAGTTAATACATTCAAGTTAGTCAATAAAAGCTGGCTAGTATGTAGACCTAGAGTTATTTCAATCACATTTAACAAGCTAATAAAATAAAATACGCACTTTGACTACCAAAACTTCGCTCATTATTCTTTTGAAAAATAACTTATTCTAAAGTCCAATGAGAATCTAATCTTAGGCCGTAAAACAAATATAGAAAATAAAAATATACTGAGAACGTCTCCAAATTGCGTTTGGACTATATTTTATTTAAAATAACTATTTGATATCAGCAGGAAATACTCTTTTTATTTATTATAATAATGTATTTAAAATTCAGTGTGCAGTAATTTTTTTATACTCTGAATATAACTTTAACACTTTTTATTACAACCTACAATGCTCAAGAATAAGAAAAAACCTTGAAAGAATGTAGGCCATGAGTGTGGATTTTTACATGTTTGCCTCGGTTAAATAAGGACTAATGTCATAAAACTTTGTAGCCTATACGGAGAACAGTTTTTTTTCTGTTAGAATAATGTATTACTAGCGTAAGATCACATAAGCCTATGTTTATATTTAATTATAAAAGTTTGTATTATTGGACATTGGCCTTTCTTATCCCAATGCACATCATATTAATGTTTCTTTGACTCAAGGTCACAGAGATTAGCTTCACCCTCCAATGCCGCCTGGATTCCGACACAGGTTAGCCAACGTTTGCATAACAATACTAGCTTGTAAGTGGGTATCACTCACACTACGGCACCTGTTATCAACTAAGATAACTATTTATAGAAGGAGAAGTTGTATTTTTACTTGAGTGTCTACGTGGGAATCGTTAGAACTCAATATTGTTGTGATCTCTTAACCTAGCCCAAATTTAAAAATTAATCGAAAAAGAATAAATTATTAATTAAATGGCGTGTTATAAACAAAAACTCTAGCTTAATTTTACAAAGAAAATAAATTGATTAATAATTTTTGTTTTTCCCATTTAAAATGCATTGAGATGGAAACATGCACTGAGAAGAATTGCAGACGTTTAGAAATAACAATTTATTTAAGAAGTGGTTAGATATTTTTGAATATTATTTTCATCAAAATGAGGGTGAAAGTTCTGACCAGTTAAATAGTTTAAATTTTAATTATAAAGTGTTTTTTAATTGTTTGATATCTTATGTAGAACCGTATAAAAAGAGTCCACAAATTTTGACCCTATCAAAACATTACTATTTGATAAAGAAAGGCTAGATACCATACCATGTGGCCACCATTGCAGGTCTATAATATCTATTTGATGCTATGTATTTAAAATCATTAATGCACACTTGAAATAATTTAAAAACTGGTAATTTTCCGGTGTAAATTAAAATTCCCACACTCAAGTAATTAAAGTTAAAACAAAAATATGTCATATAAAGATATTGCAGACAAACGGGCCGGTCAGTTATGTCTCGCGGGCCGTTTATTTGTGAATCCTGCCTTATCATTCGACCTTGTAAGGGAGTTCTCTCTGATAATAAAAGTTAAATCAGTTCGAAATTTTAATCAATCAAATTGGGCCCATACGTATAGATAAAATTATGTACAGTTTATTTAAGCAATTATTCAACATATTATATGCGAGTATTTATTTGTTTTTGCCTAACACAATTGATAAAAAAAACTGCAAAAAATTGGCATTTTCTTGTGTTTCCTACATTCTTGAATAAGTGGAATTTCAAAATTGAAGCCCAGGAACTGGTAGCGCTTAAAATGTATACAACCAAAATAGAACTTTCTTTACGATGTGACCCGCCTTGGTGGCGTAGTTGGCTAACGCGCTTGTCGTGTTGAGCTCGACTGCTGAGGACGGGGAGATCTAGGTTCGAATCTCGGTCGGGTGAACTGAGGGTGGTTTTTCCTAAATGGTTTTCCACTCTCCCTCCACGCAAATGTGGGCTTACTTCCTCTAATTCAACCTTCCCAATTCCTAATCCATTAGAGTAATTAGTACTTAAAGCATATAACCCGAACGGGTAGTAAGACNATATTATTATTATTATTATTACTTTATGATGTGGTTATGTTGACATTTCATGGTGGCTACAGACAGGGAAAACCTGGAAAAGTCAGGGAATTTTTGGATGACAGGGAAAACAGGGAAATGTCAGGGAATTTAACTTAAAATAAGGAAAAGTCAGGGAATAAAAAATATAATTAATTTCACAACTAAACACTGAAAGAAAAGTTAATAATACCTAAATAAAATAACATTTTAATTTTTTAAATACCTGATAAAACCATTTCTGTTTAGTAGATACATTGTTTTTAATATGTGATCAATAATAAAGAAAAAGAGTCATCATCCACCATTAAAACTGGAAAAACGTAGTCAGGGAAGATTTAAAAATGTAGCCTGGAAAACCTGGAAAAGTCAGGGAATTTTGTAGCCACCCTGCATTTGGTAGCCACGGAAAATATATAAAATAACCAAATAAGTAATAACTTTTTTTTTAGTTTATAAAGTAGCATATCACTTTTATATTTTGTTTATATTAAGTTGACAACAAAATGCGAAAATAAATGCAACTTTTACAACTTAAGTATTTAATTTTAATTACCGATATATTTTGTGCACCGTGTCTTACTTCCCATTCTGGCTATCCAAGTATTTACTCTATTGAATAAGGAATGAGGAAGGTAAAATGTTTGGGAAATGTGTCCGTATTTGCGTGAAGGAGAATTATAAGCATGATAGGAAAAAACATGCTCAGTACAACCGATCGAACACTGATACCCCAGTTATTTGCAGTCCAGTCTAACGAAGAAGTGAATCCTAAAGAATTGTGACAACAGAATATTTAATAATTAATTTACAAGTGCATTTCCAAGACTGCGTGGTGTTGCTTATGTTAGAAGCACCGGCTTTGTATATTTGGGCCCAACTCTCTCAATTGTTTAAAAAGTTTTGCTCAATGAAAGGGGGGTGAGTCGGGGCTAAGGGACTACTGCTACCTGGACTATTGTACTCGGAGAGACAGCAATTCTTAGCTTGTCTTTCTCACGAGGAACATTTTGCAAGTGAGTTGTTTCATAGAATTCTCACTTAGAAGCGCTGTTATCACTGGATATTTTAAGTTTAACCTGAGTCGAGGGGCGCAGCAAATCTCCAGTAAGACTGTTGTTAGCTATCTGTTATTTCCTTGTCTGTGGCCATGTGTGTACACCCCACGACTGTGTGCGAGATTCTTGTGTTGAAGGATATTGGATTGTTTGTTTTACTATGGCATTTGAGAAGAGTTCATGGCTCTATATAAAAATACCAGTTGCTTATGGGACATACAAATCAAGGATTACAGGAATAAACAAGTGAAAAATGCTGCATATGATTGTTTGATAACCAAATGCAAGGAATTATTTCAGAATGCCATTAAAGACTTTGTTATAAAAAAAAAATATTGTCACTGAGATCTTAATTTCGTCATCAGCTATGAAGAATAAATGAAGCAAAAAAAAAGTGTAAGTGGAGCGGATGGCATACCCGAGTGTAGATTATGGTACTTTGACTTCTTGGGTTTTGTTTTAGACCAAGAAGTGCGTACAGTGGTTTCATCTAACGACAGTAGCGAGGATAGCAACAAAATTAAGGAATAGCTTTTATTTATATATGTATCCATTAATTAAGTTAAATACTTAGTCGGGAGAAAAAAGAGTGTCAAACTTTTTTTTTATTAGTAAATTGACAGTTATCGGTAATTTTAAGGAGGGTATATTGTAATAGAAATAGTAAAAGCAGAACACAATTAATTTGAATAATGAAAAAAAGTAACTTACTAATTGAGCACGTTGGGCGCCACTCCCAATGTCTCGGAGAAAAGAGTAAATATAACCAAAATATAACTCCAGCTCAACTAACCGGGAGTAGCAACGACGCCCCTCTACACTCGGGACCACTGGGTGTGCTCAGGAACATTACCGGATTGTACAGTGTCACTAATCTTAAATTGTAATAAAATAAACATTACTGATAATTGTGTGTTGTTATTATTACTGTTGTTTCTTTCTGAGTCCAGATTCCAATCCTACCTAATAAGGCATGCCTCCTAAATTATAAAACCAATAAAAGTATTGTGAAGCAATACTCGAAAGAATAAAAAAGTTTTCCATAGAATTATAATGACTAAATCAGATAAAGGGTCTTTTAAGTTCCTAGTAACACGATGAATATTAATGATGAGCTTGATCTCACCCAAAAATGTACACTGACGATTTCATGTACTGGTAGTAAATCTGTATTATTCTTTATCATGTCTACATACAACTCCCAATAATCCTTTCCTGAAAATCACCTCCTATTTTTCATGTTTTTGCATGGCCAAAATTGATGATTCACTATATAATATTCACTTTTGAAAACCGGCCCAAATTGAATCTTTCCTTATATTTTCTCAGTCCTTCATCACAAAAAAAAATTCTTTCTAACAATCACCCAAACATGTTTTTTTGTTTTTATTTTTAAAAAAATCTCTGGCGCATAAAAATCCATAAACAAAATAAATCAAGATTGAAATAGTTCCGAAATCCACCACTCTTTAAAGCAGATAGCGTTAAAGTCACCTACCGAAATAGTAATAAACATGGCGGTCTCTTATTTCATGAATTAAAATAAAGAAAGAAAATGTATTACAATGAAATAAAGGTAAGTAGGTTATATGTATACATTAATATTTCAATTGTAAACAAATATATAATTAATATTTGAAGCTTTAGGAG